>JAKCPI010009898.1:0-24868 GCA_023213315.1 Euborellia annulipes
ATTTAACTACAATATCCCAAATTTGATAAATCTACCCTTTACAGTTATTGAGATATTGATGAGCAAAAATTATCGTTTTTAACCAAATGATCAAAAGCCTATTAAGCCACTTCCATGTGACTTTTTTATTCTAAAAGTTGATTCAGATCTACAATTTTAGTGTAAGATAATGACGCATTTACGAGAAAGTCTAGGGGAAGTCTTTCCCGAAATTTTTAATATAATCACAGTGGATTTTTTTTTTTGTTGAGTTTTCCATTTTGCTTCATCCTTTCCTACTTATTAGTTATAGATTATTCCTCAGCTAAAATTAAAAAAAAAAAAAAAAAAATGTTGAATAGAAATGAATAAAAAAATTTGCCATTCGGGGGTAAGAGAAAGTTGTGCACCGTGCTGATCACACCAGATTTTTTGTGTCGAGATATATTTAGTTTCCCATAGCACCTTAGTTTCAAACTTGCATTTTAAATGTTGACTGCTTCAAATAAACTATGGTTATTTTTCAAAATTTTAATCTCATATTTGGACATTTTATACATAATCGAGAATCCTAAATAAATACAAAATTTTATAAGAAAAATTAATTTAAAAAATCTGAAATCTTTCCTATGAATTACAAGAAAAGTGTGCTTAAAAATATTTCACGGCAAAATGAGAATATACATTTTAAAGAGCATGTAAGAAATAACTGATTTTTCAATTTTTATCAAAATCGTTGGAGGAAATTTTGAAAAAATTAAAAAAAAACTGAAAAAGCACATTAGTAAAGTACTAGTACTCTTTGGCCGATTTAGTTCAAAGGCTTATTTTGAGTGTCCGGGAGGGTACCTAACTTAAATATAAAATTTCAATCCAATAGCTCAATTCCTCCATGCTTAAAATTGAAACACACACACAGACAGACAGACCATGTAGCGAAAACCACTTTTTTTGTATTCACGGGACCTCAAAACGTGTATATCCATCAAAATCTCGACATCGAATTTTTGACATGATCGCAATACTTTCTTTCTCTATATATTTCATATATAGGGTAAGAGAAAGTAATACCAGAGGATTCACTTGAGAAAAAAACTCTCAACGGTTCGCGTTCCCAGTTATTCTAATAAAAATCCTATATAAATTATGATCCAGAACTTGGTTCCAATAAACATTAATCTCTTTGAAAAAATTCAATATATTTTTCGTTAAATAAAAAAAAAAAAAAAATTCTCTTTGTATCTTGGATAAAGAATGTTTTCTAAGTGATTCAACCCACCCCGAACCCTCTCTAAACTTACAATCCTTTGAGTCCCTCCTTTTTGTTCTCTCTTATTTACGTACGATATTAAATCACTTAAAGAAATCATGATGATAATAAGATTCACTTAAGAGGCCATTCGCCTCCGAGTGGACATTTAATTAAATGATTTAAGATAGGGATACTCTCAAGTTTTGTGTCTCTAGGAAGAGAAATACTTTATATTCTCCCACTGTCTTATCTGAGGAGGGAACTTGCAGAAACTCTCTCTCCTTTTCCATCCTCCCTTCTTCTCTAACGATATCAAATCAGCAGATTTACTTAATAAATACGATCGTTGCTCAACAATCTCAAACTCCTTCTTTTCTATATGAATATTCAGTTAACTACTTTGTTAATTTCAAATTGAATTATTTTAAATATTTATTATTTTGAATTGTTTTTTTTTTTATTGAACAGGAAAAGGAGCAGGAGCAAAAAATATAAATGCCGCCGATTTTTTCTAACTTAACGAGACGTTTCGGGGAAAATTTATTATCACATCAACAGTCCTTCAAATAGTTTAGGTTTAACTTCAGTCATATTCATTCTCTGAAACGGGGGGGGGGGGGGGGGGGGGGTTGGCATCCCGTTCATTGGCTACCAATAAATTGGACCAATAAATAGAGACGGGGTCTAAATGGCCTCCGTTGCCGAAAAAAGAACAACTCGCCTGTACGAATGATTACATAAGGGAGCGTACAAGTATTACGTAACGCAATTTGGGGGAGGGGGTCTCGTAAAACGTTACCATGCGTTACAAGGGGGGAAGGGGGGTTGAACAACGCGTTACATGGTGACTTGGTAACTGGTTTTAGCGACTTTCCGGTACTTTGCGCAACAAAATTGTGACTTTTAGATAAAAATGGCCACTTGAGCCTTACGTAACGTCTAGGGGGGGGGTCAAAAATCTTCAAAAATTGCGTTACGTAATACTTGTACGGTCCCTAATTCTGAATGTCTTTTGCACATATGTCCAATCTGACTTAAACAATTTTGAAGAAGCCCTCGGGCTTGGTGTAGGGGTTAGCGACCAAAGAGTACTCGTACTATACTCATGTACCTTTTGAGTTTTTTTTTCGATTTTCTCAAAATTCGCTCCAACGATTTTGATTAAAATTCAAAAATCAATTATTTTTTAGATACTCTTTAAAATGTATATTCCCATTTTGCCCTGGAAATTGTTTGAAGCACACTTTACTCTTATACTTCATAGGAAAGACAGGAGAAATGGTTGCTATGGTAACAAAATATAAATATTTTTCTGTTTATAAATTTTACATCTTGAATTCAAATGTACCGTACTGTCCGAAACTAAATATGTATCGACACAAAAAATCTGGTGTGACAAGCACAGAACACAACTTTTGACTATCTAAGGTAAGAGAAAGTTGTGTGTTGTGTGACCAGTCACACCAGATTTTTTTTAGTATAAACACTTGATACGTAATTGTTGTGTCATCTATAGAAGTAGTTATAACAATTATCACTTCTGAAGTGACCCACTTCTTCTATCTTGGCTTTATCCCTATGTGGGTTCGGCAAAATTAATTTACAAAGAAATGAGACCGACCGAGAGAAAAGAAAGCTGACCCATCTCACTGGTTGATATGAAAAAGGGGAAGGCTGACATAAAGGAAAAAATAAGAAATGCAAGCCTTAGCTCGGGTAACTCGTGGTCACCAACCATGTACTCACTAGAAGTGAGCCCTTGAGTGAGTGAAGATGACAGATCAAGTGTCAAAATATGTATCAAGTCTTTATGACAAAAAAATAACATATTGAAACATATCACCTTGCGTTTTTAGTTTTAATTTAGGCCTACCTCATGTATAAAAATTGAATAATTAGAAACATTATGAAATCCGACCCTTATAATTAATTTTAAAATTATCTGCCTTTAATTGATTGACAACCAATTGTCGCTTGAGACGGGAAGTGAACCTCTGCTCTCTATCAGATGCCTACTGCGCTGTGTTTGTCATTTTAGCGCCTTCCCGGAAAATTGGCTACCAAATAATTTAGAAAAATAGAGCCCGGGCTAAAAATGGTCTCAGTAACTGAAAAAGATCTTTAAAAAATATATCTTGTGAGATTTTATTTATTTATTTACTTTTTGTTCATCTCATATTGATATAATACGTACATGAGATTCACTCTGTTTTTAATGGACTGAAAAGCTCTCTCATTCACTTCTTCCTACTATCTTAATATTCTGAGATTAAGGGGGAACGGGAGCGAAGTGGTTAGGCATGTTTTTCCCGATAAGATGGCGTTGTGTGTCATAAAAAGTATGCCCAAAAAATCAAGTAATTCAAAAATTTGCCAAGAGATGTCAGAATGGTAGCTAATAATATTTAATGCATTTGATTGATTTTCATTGATCTTTTAACAATAAATACTTTATAAATGTTTTTATATATTATGTATCTTTTATAAAAGCATAAAAATATATAAATATAGGCTAGATATAGGCTATTTGGTGATCGTCTGTTAGACTAGCCTGCCATCTATTGCAAGAATGCTGAACTCATTTGACAGTGGTTTTTAAATAAATCATCTAAGCTTATTTTAAAAATGTCTTAATTAATATGTGATTAATAATAACAATAAATTCATTTTTAAATTTAACAAAAAATTAAAGATTATTGGGACAGATTGTTTTTTTTTGTATTTGCTTGATAACAAAAAAATTAATTACGATAATTTTTTAATAAGTCATTAAAAAGATTATAGCTCGTTGTCCCAATAATCTCTTATGAATTTAATTCATTAAAAAAAAACCGCATTGAAAAATTCCTTATAATAGTCTAGTTTTTTTTAAAGTACGTTTAGACTGCCTGAACCCTCTTAATTCGAGTTCAAATCCCACTTGGCGTGAAAATTTTCAAACATTCCCAATGTCCCCTTCGTCTCCTCTCTCTGTAATTGGAGTTAATCTCTGTTGAAAGATGGTAAAAAAATAAAAATTCAATTAGATTTTTTGAAGTATAAATTAATGTCTTTTTCTTTTTCTTTCAGCCCTATTTCTTTGATTTGGCCGAGGTGTGGTGTGCGTTGCAAGACGAGTTACTTCTTGTTACTGTAAAAGCAAACTTTCTTCGGAATCTAATTAACCTCTATCAGCCATTTGAAAAGTACACGGATGAATTGGAGAAAATTCTTGGTCCAGCCACTCTAGGACCGAATGATAACACTCGACTTGAAAATGAGTTAAAAAAAGAAGATTGCGTTTTAGGGCTTATCCTTCCTCCGGATGTCGAATATATTGTTGTAGCTGATCAAGGTAAAGAAAAACAAAGAGGAATATTTAATCGACAAAATTTATTATGCCTTATACAGTTGCTTTTTATAAATATGTTCAAAAATCGCGTACCGGTAATTAGACCATATTTTCTTTAATTTTTAGTGTCTCTGTGACAATTATTTTTTTCAGTGTGCAAGTTATTCAAAAATAAAAATCTTTATGCTGCAATTAAAAAAAATTGTCTACAAACGACATAAAACGAGATAGTTGACACGCGAGGTGGCCAAAATATTCCGGAGTGTATTTTTGTACTTAATAATAAAATTAATAAATAAAAATATAAATGTTCTTCCGACCTAGCAAATAATCGCGAACTTGCACCGAGTATTTTTTACCGATACCTACTTGGTACTCGATTCCAAAAAGTACTTGGTATCGAAAGAAAAGTATCGAGCAAGTACTTGTGTTTACTTGTATCGTTTCACCCCTAGGCGGAGATGAACAAGAATTAAAATATTGTTTTTATTCTCGTTCATCTCCATATGAACCAAAACCCAATAAACTTTATAGTGGGGGATAATGATTTTGTTGGGGGGGGGTTTTTTTTTTTTAAAAATTTTTGGGTTGTTTCCTTTTTATTAATTAATGGAAAAAAAGAAGAAATTTTTAATTTGGGGGGGGCCTCCCCCCCCTTTCACATAATTTATTAAATGCAATCATTTGCTCAACTCCACTAATCAAAAGGAAATAATTGATGTTCAAAACAATTTTGTATTTAATATATCGTAATTTTAGAAGCAACATGATGTATCTCAATTTTTCCAGAAGAGTAAAAAATAATTTTATTTTTATATTTACGTTGTACCAAGGGGGATGTGGAAATTCAGGAAGAAACTTTGAATTGGATGCATAACATTAATGAAATGTGTCATGTTGCTTCTACAATAATAGTCGAAGCTGGCGACAAAAATGGACAAGCGTTTTCTGAAGGCTAATATTTTCAGAATAGGTTGTATTTTAGTGATGGAAAGAAACTCTAGAATCAGCACTTCCAGTATCGGGGCCTTTGGCGGGAATAAGCCGATAAAGTTGCGGGAAGATGGTTTTTCGCAAATATCTCGAAAGCTATGCGGTTTTCGGCGAAAACTCATCTATACAAAAATAATCGAATTAAATTACAAACAAAAATGACCTAATACATAATCACGCTAAAGTAAAATGGTTTGGGAGATTTAGAGGGGTCAAATTTATAATTTATATGAAAGGAGACAGGGAGATGGAAATATTTATATCTTGTTACCATGAAAACCATTGTTAGAATTGACAAATTTTACCCTCTATATCTCCCGAACCGTTCACTTTAGCGCGATTATGTACTAGACCATTTTTGTTTGTAATTTAATTTCGATTATTTTTGTATAGATGAATTTTTGCGGAAATTCGCATAGTTTTCGAGATATTTGCGAAAAACTATCTTCCCGCAACTATCAGCTTATTCCCGCCAATGGCCCCGGTACTAACGTGCTGACTCTGGAGTATCTTTCCATCACTAAAATGCAACCTATTCTGAAAATTTTAGCTTTCAAAAACTCTTGTCTATCTTTGACGCCAGCTCTTGGACTATAACGATATTTCCATTATGACTTTTAGCCATAACAAGGTTCCATTTTTTCTCCTAGATTTAAAGAAATTGACGTTTTCTTTCAATGGATTCTGTCCGATCTCGTTGGCTGCGGGCAACGGACTCCTCCGCAGAGGACTTCCTGAGTTGGGCTATGCTCGTTGGTTGGATCGACTTTTATGCTTGCGCTACTCGGAGAGCTCTTGCTCGATTCTGTCGAGAACCGGATCGATATGTCGCTATGGTGCTACAACTCTGTCGAGAAAGGGTGGATCTGGTCGCCATTCTTAATATTCATGACGACTTGGTTGTTGTTCAAGATATCGAAGGCCTCGTTCCAGATCGGTTGGTGATCCTCTATTTCTTATAATATGATGCTTATTTGTTATGAAGTGTAGACCAAGATTGGATAAAATTGCTTCTTTCGATCTTTATCTTGGTCTTTTTCCAAATATCTATTAAATATGGGCCGAGGGGGCCTGTCTCCCCCCCCCCCCGAAATTTTTCAAATGTAAATAGATATTCACGGGTGTCAATATGAAAATTTAACAAAACTGTCAGTGTTTTTCTATTGGCCAAACATCCCATGGCCCCCGGGAATCGAACCTAGGATCTCCAGCCTTTCCGGGGCATAGGCGTGCTGTCCATTGCACCAGGCCACCGGACCCTCGACCTACATCAATAAAACTCACCTCCCCTTATATGCAGTTGGTCTTGCAAGCCACTAACAAATTGAAAAATTGAAAACTTTAAAGAAAAATTTATCCCTTGTCCGCCGCTTTTTTAAACCAGTAGAGGGACAGACATCTGGGTCTGCTCTAACACATTACTGTAACCAGTTGAGGGCAGTGGGGTTAAGTTATAGTTAAATATTTTTATAACGCGTGAAAGTTCTCGTAGGGCGGCAAAAATTTCCCATAGGGCGGAAAAAATCCGCATCCTCAAAAAAAAAGGTAAATGATTTTCATGGAAGGGAAACATTTTTCTGCCCCCGGAAAAGAGGCGGAAAAAAATTTCGGTATATGCGCCCCTGCTATTAAACTATTGTATTTTATAAAAATAGGATGATGCTATAGGCAGGAAGCCAGAATGAAGAGAAACAAAATTTTTTCCAAAATCACCATTTCGGTTGCCCTGCCAACGGGCAAGCACGGACGCGTCTCAGCATCACTCCATATTTTAATAACATATAAAAACTGTATAAAAATTATTCACATGCTAATATAACTCTTTCCATGTGTTTGTGGAATTCATACCAGTTCATTTTTCAAATTATGAATTACCTGTTGTGTTATTTACCCTCTTTATATTTTTAATGAATCAGAAATTGTCCTTCCACTCAGGGATGAATCCTAGGGGTGTTGACTATTGACATTGATCTGCCAATTCTATTAGAGCAGGAATCAATGCAGAACAAAGGATGAGAGGGGGTGGGGGAGATACTAATGCAAACAGCCCTTGACAGAATCCCCTTAAGGCACAGGTGGTAAAAACATAATAAAGGAAAATTAAAAGGAGAGAGAAATGATAATTAAGCATATTTAATGTTGAGAGGGAATAAACAAAATACTCTTTTGTTAAAAATATTATAATAAATTTCAAATTAGAAGATAAGTTATGGACAGATATGCCGATTTTTCTTTAAGATTACTTATTTCAACAATAAATTATAATAGAATTTGCTTTAAACAAGCAAATGCAAAAGAGGGAAGCTAATTAAAGCCAAGAATGCTGTTTCTTAAAGAAAATATTTATTAATAAAACTCCACGTCTCTCTAATATCAACATGAGGAATTAATAAATATTAATAATTTAAACCGAAGTATATTTTTTCTCCAATTCAAATGAATACGTCTGACATAATTGAAGAGGTCAGCTGCAGATAGTGCTAACCCACAATTATGACAAACCCTACTTTTCAGCACCATTAATTGAACAAAGATCTGTACTAGCTGTAGGGCTACAATTCTTCGTTTCTCAGCTTGATATTGCCATTACAGCAGCAAACAAACAAACATCCTGTTGGTGTTTTGTTTGTTTAAAATTGAAATACCTCAGAACTATAGAATTGTGGGTTAGCAATATATGCGTGCGACCCCTTCAATTCACAACTAGTCTCCGCCAGTCAGGGTCCCGTTCAAGTATTTTATCCAAGGACCACCTCCTGTAAAGTAGAGTACAGTTTAAGGGCCGGTTGCTTTACTTTTTTTAACTATCTCTTGGAGCAAGCTGACTATGACTTTCGAGTCTTTTCAGTTCTAGTTAAGCTAATCATATGATTAAATAGAAGTCCCGGGTCGTAGTTAGTTAACTAAGACCCAAAATTCGGTATAAGGGCTGGAATTACGAACACAAGCTTTGTTTAATTATTTTTTTGGAAATATTTAATAATGATCCCGAGTGAATCTTCGACATGGTTTCATTATATTGGATATGAATTTGACTTTATTTAGGCCTAATTATAACATTTCAAAGGCACAAAAGCCCTTTCTTCCTTTTCAGAGGAAAGGGGAAAACAAAAAATTCATCTTTTAGCTGCGTTTTTTTTTTTAGTCTTTTCGGGCCCTCAGGCCATGGTGAAGGGGTTAGCGTGTTGGCCTTCTGTACCAAGGGTCACGGGTTTGCATCCCGTCTCATGCTTCAATTTATTCCAATTTAATTGGCTACCAATAAATTGAAATAAATAGAGACGGGGTCTAAATGGCTTCCGTTGCCGAAAAGACCTTAAATAAATTAAAAAAAAAAAGTATTTTCGGCATCTTAGGCCATATAGACTTTTAATAATACTCGTAATTTAATTACGATAGATTGGTGCACAGACAAATCTATTTATTCCATTTGGTTTGGTTTGATTTAAATAAATTCATTGGAAAGCCTGGGATCCGAACCCGCGCCCCTTGGCTTCCAGACTATCATTGTTTACACTTGTCAACAAATCTAGCTTCTCGGCCACGGGGGGAGGGATATACATTTATTGTGAAAATTTTTCCCGAACAAAAAGAATGGAGGAAGAATTTAATTAAAACATTTTATCAAACATAATTTTTGAACAATAGATGGGCAAGAAGCGTGCAGCCAGGTAATCTGCCTCCACGAAATTAAACTCTCTGTTAAGGAAACAGTTTCGGTTTTAATGAGATAAAACCATCCTCAGTCCAATAATCGAGAGTTTGGGACTGAGGATGGTTTTATCTCATTAAAACCGAAACTGTTTCCTTAACAGAGAGTTTAATTTCGTGGAGACTGACTCCTTTCTTATCTATTGTTCAAATAAATCAGCCGCTTTGTTCCTTCAAAACATGATTTTAGATATTTCTTTACAACTCTCTTATCAATGATGTTGCCTACTTTTCGAAAAGCTCATTAACGACAAAGAGTATGCTAATTTGATTTAAAATTTTTTTAGTTTAATATTTATTGCAAAACAAAAGATAAGAAATAACTAAGTCACAAACAATTCTAGTGGTAATATAAATTTAGTGTAAGTGGTAAAGAGATTGAGTTAAAATGAAAAGATAAGTACGTAAATAGAGGCTAATTAGAATTTATGAAAGAACCAATTCTTCTCTGATAAAATACGTATCACATTAATAATGATAATTAAACATCTCTCTCTCTTCCAAGGGAATTGCTGCTAGAAATCTCACCCAAGATCAAAAGATAATTCATCCTTCCTCTCCCACTCTCTTTTTCTTAAATATCAGTTACAAAAAAAGTTTTCCATCGTTCTCTCTTAAATACAGACTCTGAGGTTTGTTTTGTTTGTTTTAAAAGAAATCACAACTCGTGCAGAAGTTGCTGGAGACTAGAAAGGCAAAAATATTTTTTTCTCTTTACGATTATTTTTCGTTTTTGACTATAATCATCTTTTAGATAAATATTTTCCATATAAATTTTGCATTTTGAATTTTAATGTAGGCCGGCAATTAAATATGTGTTGACACAAAAAATCTGGTGTCACAAGCACGGAACTCAACTTTCTCTTACCCAAGGTAAGAAGTTGTGTGCAGTAGGACAGTCATCTAGATTTTTACACTAGTTAAGAGATGGTCTTATTGGCGAGAAAGAGATAGAGAATAGGTTGGAGTGGGGCTCTTCCCTCTACACCACCAGTTTCAGATATAGCTCTATAGCAGCGGTCGGGGAACTTTTTTAATCATTACCCCAAAATATTTTTGTGTAAGTTGATATTACCCCATGGCGAAGAGCAAAAAAAAAACGAAATCGCCTCTTTTTAGCATCTTTCATATTAAATACTAACAGGTTTATAAAATAGCAAATTAAAAATTAGGAACCGACCGAATATTCGGTTTCGGTTACGGTTTCGGCCAAAAATCATGGTTTCGGTTTCGGCCAAAAAGTAGCCGAAACCAGAGTCTGAAAAAAGATGGGATGAGACTCGCATGCAAAAAAAAAAAGGTCAAATGATTCGCACTTGAGGGAGAAAAAAATTTAGTCTCCCTAAAAAAAAAAGGTAAAATGATTTTCACGGGAGGGAAAAAAAAATTCAAAAAAAAAAAAAAAGGTAAAATGAAAAAAAAAATTTTAATAGGAAATACAAGTTTCGGTTTCGGCCGAAACTATGGTTGAGGCCGAATATTCGGTTTCGGTTGTAAATCTTGTTTCGGTCGGACCCTATAAAAATATATACTTTTTACTCACAAAAGTTTCATTTTTACCCCCAAAAATTTCATTTTTACCCAATTTGGGGTAATTTACCCCGGTTCCCCGACCGCTGCTCTATAGAGTATAATCTTATGTGATCAGCTCGGGACATTTGTGTGTCTTAGAATGATCTCATTTAATTCCTGAACTAATTCAAACGTCTTAAGCGGGTCTTATTAATTCATAAAAATATTGTTGGGCACTTTACAACATTAATAACATCACTTGGGTTGAGTGCTGAGGCAAAATACATATAAACGATGTCCAATGAAGTGATATACCAAATAAAGAAACGGTTAGAGAAATGAATTCTACTTTTGAAACTTTAGAAGATACATTAGAAGTAAAAAGCCTTTGGTTCGCGAAAAGGAAGAAAAGAAAAATTAAAAATATTTGTTAGCCAACTTTTGAAGTCTTAAATCGCTGACTTATTTCTGCCTCTTCACTTAAAAGGCCATTAGATTCAGACGGGAAGAAATCCTTAGGGAATTTTCAAGAGATGACGAATAAGAAATCCCCCCCCCCACACAAAAACTCTTATGTATAATTTACGAGAAATGTCGATTTTTCAATCTCATTTTGAAAGCGAATTAATTTATTTTATTTTTTTTTTTTTATGCTTGAAGTGGAGTTAATGAATCGTCGGGAATTTTTTTTTTCTTTTAGTACATTCAACTTTCTTTTTAAAATCATCTGCTTTAGAAAAGTTCCCTCTTATAGCGTGGCTTTCTTTATGCTAAATTTCTTATTTCAATTTAGAAAAAAAAAAAAAGAAAATAACTCGGCAACGAAGTTACTAAAATATCTGGCTGGCTCTTGTTATTATTAACGAATCAAATGAATTCAATTCCTCAATTTCAAAATCTGGACTAAGTTTCAGAAATAAAAGAGAAATAGAAAAATCTGGTGTGACTGTAGCACAGAACACAACTTTCGATTACCTAAGGTAAGAGAAAGTTGTGCTGTGCTTGTCACACCAGATTTTTCGTGTCGAAATATATTTAGTTTCCGGGCGATCAGTGACCCAACGTGTATATCCATCAAATTCTCGACATCGAATTTTTTGACATGAATTCAATACTTTCCCCCTATATATCGACGTTCTAATTAGCAAAGTGCCTAACTCCATTTTTGTTTATTTTTCAGGAGAGCCTAAAAAACATTTCATAGTCATTGTTAGAGCCCCTGTTAAACACTTTTCGAACTGAAAAATTTGAATTACTCTCTTACCCAGTTCAGGGTATAAGGAGAATGATATTCTTCAACAGAAAATACAAAAAATGATTTTCGAAAAAAAGTGGAGTTAGACATTTTTCTAATGAGAGCGTCGATATTTATGTATATTAACATATACATATAGGTAAGAGAAAGTAAAAATGAGATTTGATTAAGGATAGTGAAGGAAAAATAAAATCAGATTTGATAAAATGGTGGATGCAGTCCAAATTAATTTAAATAAATAAAAGCAACTTGTGGTTTTTTTCTTGAATCATCCCGCCATAAGTTTAATAAATAAAAAATAAATAAAATATTATTAATTAGAATTATTAATATAATTCAAAAGGGAATGATTTATAAGTGTGGGTTTTTGGTTAAAATATTGTAAATACTATCTCAATGTGATGTTGTCGATAATTATATTAAGTATGTTGCCTGTCTTTTTATCAATTCTATTTGTTTTTGTTGCTAATATCTGTCAGTTTAGAACACACCTGACGTACAGAAATTAAGTTCGATAATAATTAATTTGAATCATAAATAATATAAAAATAATTGTTAAAACATATACATTACACCTCAAGACCTTTTGTTATGTGGATGAACTTTTGGGTAAATATTAGAATTACACATTAATTTCTGTTAAATTAATTCAATTTTTATTTTTATAAAAAAACAAAATAGTGTGTCTTTCCATTGACGTATTTATATTTATAAATTTATAACGGAGTATTTTTTCAAATTGCCATAAAAAAGAATTTTGACAAAGTATAATTATCTTGTATTATATATGTGTGTATTGTTTCAGTTCTGATGATGGCTCTCATGGTGGCCGAAACATGATAGCGCACCTGTAAACCAAAAATAAATTATTGAAAAATTTAGTGTTTTTTAATAATTAAAATAACGATTCATACTACCTGTCGAATTCTGTCCAAGAAAAAAAACCACAAGTTGCTTTTATTTATATAAAATCAGATAAAAACAAGATCAATTTTTATCAGATTTTTCTTTATTTGATCATCGACGTTTCGGGTCCTTCCTCAAGACCTACATAAATAATTATAATAAAGTAACAGCAAAGACAATCATTTTTTGGATTCAGGGGACCTCAAAACGTGAAGATCCATCAAAATCTCGACATCGAATTTCTGACATGAATCCAATACTTTCTCTAACTATATATACAGTATTACATATATACATAGGTAAGAGAAAGTAAAAAAAAAGTAAAATTATATGAATTTTTTTCTTTTCATTTCCCTCTATACTTACGATCAATCGTCAAACAAATACAGATGGAAGTATTTCTAACGAAAATTGAAATTTTGTATGAAATAATAAAATTTCAATAATACATAAAGGCTTATGATTGAAATGCTATTTTAAAATCGTCGCGACGTCTCCTATATTTATTTTAAAAATCTACAGCCAATTTTCATCGTTATCCGCATTTTTTATATTTTTTACTTGAAAAATAAAGAACTACTCGATCCGACTTTCTCTAGCTATCAAGTTTACCCAGGATTTACTAATAAATAACGTGTATATTATAATAATAGAAAATAAAGCAAAAAAAAAATATTAGAGGATGGTCTGGTCTTGTCTGGTCAAGGCGATGGGCCTAAGGGTAAAACCGATGCAGAAATCAAGTGGCGCTAATATAGCTCTGGATGAGGTCATCAAAACCAAGAGGGTGGTTTCCTAGAGAGCGTTGATTGACATCTGAACCAGTAATCGATTTGGAGTCAGCCGCTAAATTAAAGCACCGCTTTTTTTTAGGTAGCTTAATAGCCTCTCTTCTTTGTTCTAAATGACCTCAATGTCTGTAATTAAGCTGTAGATGAGAAATAAATATGTGGTGGAGGAGAAATCTATGTGCGCATGCGCGAATGCAGCTCCGGAGCCGTGTAGTCTTGGTTGCCTAACGCTAGGCGTTCCCATATTTATTAAAAAACATGATTTTTCTCGATCGCCATTCACTGGATCAAATATTTTGAAATTTAGGAATAATTACTAAGACGTTTGCCTCATTGTATTTCATTAGCGGAAGAGGACTTTTTCTTAATAAAAAAACAAAAGTTAAAGAGGCTCGTGGCTAATCGGATACACTGTGGATTACGAATCTAGAGCTGCCCACCCAGCTCGGGTTCAAATCCCACTTGCCGTGTAAATTTTCAAATATTGCCAATGTCTCCTCCGTCTCTCTGTAATTGGAGTTCATCTCTGTTGAGAGATGGAAAAAAAAAAAAAAAAATAATAATAATAAATCTAGTTTAAAGGTTTCTGGATTTCTCCAAAGAGCAAGCAGCTAGTAGTTTTTCAATTTATTTATTTATTATTATTTATTTATATAATGTATATTAGAGCAGTTTGCTCGTTACATGATCGAGTGAACTATCGTTTGTTTACAATCTTATGAACTATTGTATAAAAGATTCAAAAAACTATTATAATATATAATCAAAGCCTCTCCGCCTCAAAGTTCACGACCCGACACTCTCCTCCCACTCACAGGACGGCTCCTACTCGAACATTATGAATGCCCTCGTCCGCAGCGCGCCCTCGAAGAAGTAAAAAATCTCGCTCAGATCCCTCTTGTTGGCGGGTGCAAGAACGTCCGCAAGCACCTCCGGGCTGGTTTCTCCTCTTGAGGCCTCAATTTTACTCTGTAGGTGTTCTTTCCTCAGTGCATTATATATTGGGCAGCGGAAGAAAATATGGGATAGATCCTCTTTTGCATCCAGATTGCATAGAGAACAGACGGCATCCGGGTCGATGAGGTATTGATTTCCATTGATATAAAATGACATTATCCTGGTATTTGTGCATCTCATTTGGTGGAGTAGTCTCCTTTTCCTTATTGGGGCGTCTATTTTCAGTATTGTCCGATTATTGAGGTATTTATATAAGGGAGTATATGTCGATTCAGTTAGTCTTAACCGATCCTCTTCCACATAATGCGAGTTTAATGCATATATTAAAGCATCGATGTTTCTCTTGATTAGTTCTGGGTTCTGGCTTTCCCATAACTCTTCTTTTCTGGCTTTTCTAAAAAGGTTTTCCACTTGCAGGACCCAGTTGTATTTTCGTTCAGTCTCTTTTAAATTTTTTAACCTGTTGTAACATATTCTTTGAAGCCTGCTGGAAGGCATGGAGAGAACTCGGCATAGCCATTTCAGCGCTCTTCTTATTGCAGAAATTATTATTCTATCTTGCTTGAATTCGCTTCTTATAACGTATCCAGGAGTCGATTTATTCAGGCATAGTAGATTTTTAAAAAAAGCCACCTGGGCTCTTTCAATCACATCTGGATAGTTAAGGGCCCAAATTTCTGCGGCGTACAGGAGGACGCTCCTTGTAGTTGCCTTATAGAGGAAGTCAATTGATGAGAATGTTTGAACTTTTGATCGCAATATTGTTTGCCTTATTTTACTTCCTGCCGCGCTTGTTTTTGCTACCATATTATTAGCAGCCTGAACAAATAGACCAGACGAACTAAAGACGATGCCCAGGTACTTATATTGTTGAACAATTTCTAATTTGTGCTTCCCGAGTCTAAAGCAAGTGTCTCCGGCCAGTCTTCCTCCCTTCCGAAAAACCATGACTTTTGTCTTGTCCTTATTTACTACCAATTCATTTTCCTTGCAATAAGCCTCCAGAAGATCGAGGGATGTCTGGAGGCCCCTCGGGATTATCCGCTAGCAGGACCAAGTCATCGGCGAAGAAGATGCAAATGACATTTGTGTCTTTATCCACGTCGACACCTCTTGCTCCTCTTCTTCTTAGGTAATCCTCGAAGTCTGACATAAACAGTGAAAACAATAGCGGACTGAGAGACTCTCCCTGTAACACACCTTTTTCTATTTTGATGTTATCGGATTTGCAATCATTTATTTCTATTACCGCCTGAGCCTTGCTGTAGAGATTCTGTATGATTCTAATAATCTTGGCACTAAGACCCATGTTGAATAGTTTTTTCCATAGGAGATCGTGATTTATGCTGTCGAATGCTCGTTTAAAGTCCACAAAAACGCTATACACTTTACGCTTTTTCAGCCTTAGATGGCAGTTTATTATTGATGAAAGGGCAAATATGTTGTCAACACATCCTCTGTTCTTCCTGAAACCAGCCTGGTTCTCAGGAATCATCCCTAGTGACTCGGCCCACTTTGAAATTCTTTGATTTATGATGTAGGTGAATATCTTGGTGAGGCAGTTTATCAAAGATATTCCTCTGTAATTGTGTGGGTTGTTTTGGTCTCCTTTTTTCCAGAGGAACACGAGTTTTATTTCTCCCCATTGGTCTGGCACGAGCTCGTTTTTCAAAACGTTGTTGAATATTTTTAAAATGTATTTTCTTATTGGGAAGGATGAGTTTTTATAGAATTCGTTAGTAATTCCATCAGGTCCCGGAGACTTTCCTTCCTTTAAGTTTCTAAGGGCTGCATTTAGCTCGCTTATGGAGATTTCTTGATCCAATTCGCGTTGCCCGACATCGATATAGAGTAAAGTTTCGCATTTACTTACGTTTCGCACCTGTTCATTATAAAATTTTTCCCAAATCTCTAAGTTTATTGGATTTTCCGATAGATTTTTATAGTTAAATTTTCTGAAAGCTTCCCAGAACTTTTTCTGGTCTCTTGAGTTTCCTATCTGACTATAGAGTCTTTCATAAAAATTGTTTTTGCATTTTTGGATAGTCTGTTTGTAGTTTTTCTTGTTTTGTAGATAGTTTATACAGCTGAGTTGACTAAATTTAAATTCTCTACACACCCTAAGTGCTATTTTTGTATTTTTTTTTGCAATGTAGCATTCCAAGTTGTACCAAGGCTTGCCGTTTCCACCGTTCCTCCTGCGTTCGTTTTGGGTAAGATTTAGCTCGGTGGCAGTTTGTTTAATATTGTTAATAAGCTCTGCGTTCATCTGGAAAATATTGCTCGAGTCTGCCAATTTATTTATTAATTTGTCGTTAAAAATAAATTTCTTTTCTGGCTTCCATTGTAATTTCGGAAGGTATGACTTTAAATGCTTAGTTTCCGGTAGTGATGGGCCTGGTGCCCCCACATTCGATATCATTACCTCATAGGGGAGATGGTCTGAACCGCATGAAAGGTCTGAGATTTTGGCATCCAAAATATAATCCACGAAAGCCACGTTAATCCAGCAGTGATCAATGATAGATTTACCTATGTCACTCAGGAATGTATAGTTTGCCGGAGTATCACCCCTGGTTCTGCCATTCAGTATAAAAAATCCCATCTCCTCCATGAAGTTTACTAGATGTGCTCCCCTTGTATTTATAGTTTTGTCAAGGCTGGTTCTTTCATTATTTATTTTTGTCTGTAAGCAGATTTCTTCATCGATTTGACCAAGCTCCCCCAGTCTCGCATTAAAGTCCCCAACCAATAAGGATTTTTCTGAATGCAGCTCTGAGTATTGTATTGAATCTTGCAGTGATTGTAGACATATCATAATATCTTGGCTTGGGGAAAAATAAATTATATACATAGTAAAATCCAGTTGGCTTGTTTCTATTTTGGCGGATATCCATAGATTGGTTAATTCCAAAATTTTGACTTTAATGTGTTTCTTGTATAAAAGCATAATGCCGCCACTAGGACGTCCTCTAGACTTTTCTTTGTTTGCAGGAGATATTGTGTAATTATAAATCTTAGAAATTTGTGTAGGAATGTTTGGCGTGCGCGTTTCCCATGTCTCCACCAGACCTAGTAGATCATATTTTTCGATCTCTTGGGTGTCTTCTAGATTTAGAAAGTTCCTAATTCCATGGCAGTTCCATGACGCTATCCTGATTGGGTTCGTGCTTGACAAGGTCGAGGAGACATTCCTGCTCTCAGTTTCTAGTTTTTTGAAGCCTTTAGGACATAGCCACCTTCTATATTTTCCAAGTAATGAAATATGTTTTCAATGAATAAGCCATTCTTAGTGATTTTCACTGTTTTTCCCTCTTCTCTGATTTGCTTGGCTTTCTCTCTTAATATTTTTCCTCTTTCTAATTGATTTTTTGAAAGATCCTCATTTATATATATATTTGTGCCGCTGAGTAGTCGTTTTTTGTTCTTGAGAATCTTTGTTTTATCCTCAGTATATTTGAGTTTCACTATCACTCTTCTGGGTTTTCCATTTACTTTTTTACCTATTCTGTATGCTGCCTTTATTTCAAATTCTTCCTGGAATTTTTCAGAAAACAGACTCTTCATTTTTTCCTCCGTCGCGCGATCCGACTCACCATTTACTGGCGTTTCCTCAATTCCAGATACTATAACATTGTTTATTCGCTTTCTCTCATTCTCCCTCTCGATGTATCTTTTCAGGTCTTCGTTTGATTTTTTTAAGTGTGTTATTTCTCTGTTTAGTTTGTCGATATTTTCTTTATTTTTTTCCTTTTCTAGTTTTAGTTCTTCCTCTAGGTCAGTGAATTTTTTACTAACATCTTCCATTATCTTGCGATTTGCCTCTATACCCTCTAAAATTTTCTGTAGCATTGTCTCGCTTCCCGCCTCCATTGTTCTTTTCTGGGGTCGTTGGATACCCTCTACTATTGGCGGGGAGCCTTCTGCGGGTCTCTTTTTAGTATCTCGATTAGTGGGAGTTCTAGAAGGACAGAAGTCAGTTATGTTGTTACCGTCGGTCATCACTCACCTAGTATCTTTTTCTTCCCCTCTTTTCTATTTCCTTCTTTTAGTTATTTTTTATTTATTTTTTTTTTTCCTATTTTACCAAATTAGTTATTTAATTTTACTCTTTTTCTTTTTTTTTTTTTAATTTAAGCACAATTTTTCCTTATCTCCAAGAGGGGATGGGAAGGGACAGTGGGGTCAAAAATCTTCACACACACCTCGGCTCGTAGGGTGTGACTTTTATATAGAGACAGAGCCCTGGAGAGAATTATTGTTTTTTTTTTTTTTTGTTTTTTTTCCTTTATATAAATTTTAATAAAATAAATGCTTTTAATAGTATGGTAGAGGATTTTATTCTTAATCTAATAGGAGTATCTATATAGACATGTTAGTAATTATGATATGGGAAATGTTAGCGTCATCTCCTCGAACCTTGAACTTGATGTTCTATTTCGGTGCACGAAATTTCTTCTCGGTAATTATCTTGATTTTCTTCCAAAAGGGCCCTGGTAGTGGAGCAGACAACCCTTCTGTGCCTTCCGCAGGGTTCCAAGAGGCGGTACGTCAAAGCTCGGGTAGCGGAACCAAAAACTTCCCAGCAAAATTAGGCAAAAATCCGGAGCGCACTTTTTTACATGTTATCACTTTTAAATTCCTGACTCGAATCAGTTTTTCAATTTATATTTATTAAATAATGTGCCAGGGCCGACGTTTCGGTCACATATAGGGCCAAGCCATTTATATCAATATATTGACCCTCCAGTGGTCAGACTGACATTATTTATTTAACTAGCCGCGCCGCCCGCCTTCGGCGGGCCTCGCATTACTTCCTCACATATCTAAGCCTTCGATTGCAGATGAGCAAAATTTTAATGTCATTAACTAGTCCGAAGCAACATATGATTAAATATATTTATACAAATTTACATATGACAACTCCTGATTGCCTGATGATGGTCAAATAAATTTGGACCGAAACGTCGCGAATATCTGGGAGTTTCATTGTTTTGGAGACACCTCCTGTCCCTGGCTGCTACCTCCTTCCATTCTTTTAAGATATTAATCACAGCCACTTCCACACTCAACAAATAAACCTTTATACTACACATTATCAGCTATACATCCGAATGATGATAATTCTGCGACTTGCTATAAAGCACCAATCATTTAATTTTCTAATATTTGCCAAAAAATTCTTGTTTCTTGAATAAAAAAGAAAAAACTCCCTTTTTTTTTAGAAATCATCACCTGAGGATTATTGAAAATATTTATCCTAGAAAAATAAAGGAGGTCATTCGCCTTTCTGTAATCCCCATCCCTTATGACGACATCACTGCTTGTCGAGTCCTCTTAATTTATTTCATTCCCTGACAAAGTGAAAATATTTCCAAAATATATTTAAATTCAAATGGTTGTTAATTGATTACTAGGCATATTACGTATTTATATTATTAATTTAATATTTTAAGGTAGGCTATCGATATCGAACACCTCACCCTCCATAGACACACACTATATATATATAATTTATCAATATTATTATTATTATTATTATTATTATTATTATTGCAAACGTTAATTAAATTTCATGAATATTTAACAGATCCCAGAATGTAATTTATTAATTAATATGCCCCCTCTCTCTCTCTCTCTTTTATGTTGATGTTTAATTTTAATAACCTAAAATACCGATTTTTCGTTTGTATCATTTTAAAATTAAATTAAAAAAAAAAAGAAGGAAGGAAGCAAGGAAGGAAGGGAAAATGAAATTAAACACCGATAAATTCTAAGAAATGCTAATAAGAGAAGAAAAAAGTAATGAGAATTCTTTTTTTTTATTATTCCAGACCGGAACGACAACCCACCAGCAACATAAGCGTGCAAACGGAACTGCATCCGGTGCCGACTCTCATTGATCATACTTATACCTGGAACCAATGGGAATTGCTTAGAAGAGCCATCAAACTCACTGATATAGTTGAAAGGTATTTTCGAATTGATTCTTGATGCCCGTAAGGAAAATCAATTTTATTCTAGGGACCTTCGGCCAAAAATTAAATCATTTTGCGTATTATCCGTTTATTTGCAGATATTTCGATCCAAGTAAGTTGGAATCATCCTCAGTACAAAGCAACAGATGTTTTGCAAATCGTTAATTTCTCGCATCCAATATGACAATGGTCGTTTTGATAACTTACCTACCTCAACATTAAAATAGCCTCCCATGGGGAAATACAATTTGGTGTTTGTCCTTCAGCATTAAATAGCTGAAGGACAAACACTGTATTTCCATAGGGAGGCTATTAGTTGGGTATAAGTTATCAAAACGACCCATAGTGAGCTCGATTCCATCAATGCAAATTTTATAAAATAAGGATTATAAAATTTGCATTGATGGAATGCTCAGCTATTTTGTCATATTAGATGGGAGAAAGTAACGATTTGCAAAACATCTGTTGCTTGTACTGAGGATGATTCCAATCGAAATATCTGCAAATAAACGGATAATACGCAAAATGATTTAATTTTTGGCCGACGGTCCCTAGAATAAAATTGTAAGATATTTTCTATAATATGAATTATTAAGTACAAGGGTATTTTATGGCTGGTGGAATTTGTATCACGGAATGAAAGTTAGAAGAAAACTCCAGCCAGAATTTTTTTCTTTATATTTTAATAGCTGATGGTCAAAGCCATCCTCAGTTAATGGTCATTATGTACATATATATTTCGAATTGTATTTGGTTATCAATTTTGGATATAACATTAAAAAGTCTTTAGTTCAATAGAAACTTTTTTCTCTTCTATCACCAATACAATATAGTTATTTTGTGCCTACTGTGATAATTAACAGGGCAGTACAATTTCATATATGTACATAATGACCACTAACAGCTCGGAGGATGGCTTTAACCAAAGCCGAAACGTCAGCTGTTAAAATAGAAAAAAATTATGGCTGCGTTTTCTTCTAAATATGAATTATTAACTCCGGAGCTCGCCCCTTTTTTAAAATTAATTTTGCCCTTTCGGCTACAGAAGCTATTTATGGGTTTTGAATTTAATTTACACATATATTCTTAAATACAATGTACTGATGAAGCTCGCCCTTGATGGCGAGCACGAGTTAATCAACTGGCATTTACTGGTATTTCGCTATTCCTGTCTTTTCGGACACAACATTTACTTATTTTCCATAAATCTTCACAGCGAGTATATTCTACTTTTTATAATTATGTTTCCAGCAATATAATTCAATTCATTTATTAAGTAGGCCTATAGCCTGCATTATACGATTATTATCGTATCTAATATACAATAGTTCCTGCAAATTTGAATTAATTTTAATTTTGGGCCCAATGTCATATCAAATTTAATTTGATTATTATTAGGTTTTTAATACTGATTTAAATGTTCACTTACTTATGATAACCATTAACTGTCAATGGCTTATATTTTTTTTTTTATAATCTCAGGTAAACTGTGCTTTATTTGTATTCGCATAACATACAATATTTCGGCTATTCATTTTGTGACCTTTAGGTATTATTTAGATACAATTACAGAGTCCTTTGATTAGAAAATTTAACTGTTCAGATTTGTAAGACATATCCTCGCTTTATTGAATTCTCTAGACTTTCTAGAATTTATCTCTTCTTCTTCCTATTGTCAATCCTCAGACTTAAGAGTTTTTTCAAACGACAATAGAAGAATGGAAAAAGAATAAGTACAGGTGCAGCAAATGAAGAGAGCCTTTGGATGCCAAATGCCGAAAAGGAGACGTTTCGGACAAAATTTTATTCGTCCATCTTCAGTCCTCGCTACAAAAATATACAAATTTAAAACAACACTGTTGCGAAATTCAATTACAATGGATCTTACTTGGCTTATAAATTAATTAGGCACAAAGTTGTCATTGTTGTTTTGGCACGTATTTGTGCGCATGTATATTTTTTTATAAAATAGAATAGAAGATACATTCATGATTTGCAAGTCGACCATCGATATGTTTTTATTTCAGGGGTGGGGAGAGGTCTGGATTCTTATTATCTCTATTAACTGTCTAACAATGTAAGAATAAGAAAAAGAAATAGGCTACTTAGTTCATCAATGTAAAAATAATCTTGATAAAAATCCTTATATCTTTCTTATTATATAACTTTGTGTTTCTAATTTATTTTTAATCATAAGGTTTCAACTAGAGCCAACCGTTGCAACGGTTATCAGAGCTGATTTCTTCATCTCGTTCCTTCAAATTATCAATCAGTTTCCTTCTTCTTCTTCCCCCTCTCTTACTTTATTCTACCATTTCTTCCAATACATATTCCAGCAAACTCAAAAGGGACGCACATATTTCGCCCACTTACAGAGAGTTGGGATGTCTAAGGGTTGCCGAACTGAGGTCCCTTGCTTGTTTGAAGCTTACTTGGAGAATCCTGAAGGGAGAGTGCCCCGAATATCTGGGTGATTATTTCGTTGGAGTGGGTTCCAGGAAAAGGCCATACGACCTTCAGGTGCCGAACCACAAGACTTTTGGTAGGTCGTTCCGGGTGGAATCTGTTCGTCTTTGGAACGGCCTTCCCGTCGCGGTTTCGGGGGCCTTCTCGGAGGGTACGATTGAGCCTCTCTGGTTAGGGGGTTCCTGGGCCGACGGAGTTTGATGTGCTGTCATTGATTTGAGTACGGGGATTTTATTGTGTTTTTTTCGGGGGGGCCTTGCGACCTCTAAAACTTAATTTTAATTGATATTGTAATTGTGTTTATGAGAATGTCAAAAATGTATGGTCAAGCAGAGAATTGTTTTGTATTATGAGGGCTAATGGAGCTTTCCAGCTCTGGCCCGATGTAAATAAATGTTATTCTATTCTATTCTATTATATTTTATGTATTTTTGAGGGCATCAGCATAAAACACGAAAGCTATCACATTTTTATCAAAAAAATAAATAAAATTTTCTTTCTCTATTCACAGTATTTCGTTTCAAAAAGATTTTCTTTGATAAATTTCAATAAATAGAATCACAAAACCCAGGGCCGGCGCAAGCTATTCTGCCGCCCCCCCCCCCCCAAATTAGATTTTTTGTTTCCATTTTCCTCCTCAATTGAACCCCTCACCCGAAATCACCACTTTTGACTCATTTGGAGGGGGCGGCCCCAATTTTTTTAAATTTTTCCCTTTTTGCCGCCCTCCCCAGGTTGCCGCCCTAGGCGGCCGCCTAGTTTGCCTTGTGGACGCGCCGCCACTGACAAAACCTAATTTAACGAGAACCTAGATTAAACTTTTTAGCAGCAAATTTCTCTTAATTTTCCATTCATAAATGAGTTAATTTTTCATACGAATTTCTCATAACGTCTGTCCATTTTGTTTTTCCTCCTCAACTAATTTAAAAAAAGAGACGAGCATTATCACGATCCGTCGTGCAATTCATAACCTAAGCACACTGTACGCTTAAGAGCCTTTAAACTTAAGTACCTTTGGAAAAGCAAGCAATCAATAGCCCTTCGCTTCACCCCCCAACTAACCAACCAAGTATTGTTTTATTTACAAACAATCCACGCTCATAATCGATTCTTTGCCAGAAATAAAATAAAAAAAAAAAGAGGGAAGAAAAGAAAAACAAAAATAGACGAAGAAGAAGATCCTTCCGTTATTGTTTTTTCCGTTAATCTCTTTTCCGTTTTATTTACAAGTACTTTTTCAAGTGGTGTGAAGAATTTCTCTCGCTTTTAGAAATAAATAATTAATTAAAGGGTTTTTGAAGGGCTCGTTGGCTAAACAATTTACTAATTTTTTTTTTTTTAATTAAGAATGCCATCTCCTTTTCTTAAAAGATATTATTATCTTTGGAGTTCATAACCCAAGCCTCGCCCACAGCCTCCTTTCATAATATTGCATATTATCCGCCCACTCTATTTCTACTTTTTGCCCTTTTGTCAAGACTGAAACTTTTTCTCTTCTCTCGTCACCAGCCATTGATCGGATGAATTAATTAATTTAATTTTAATGTCATTTAGGCCAGATAAAATTTCAAATAAAGATCATATTTAAGAGAAAAATCTCTTCTTCTTTGACATTATCGCTTCCAAGGATACAGAAAGGTCAATCAATCAGTTATATTTTTGGCACTGTCCCACACGGGAATTTTATATCCTTGAAAAAAGCGTGACATTTTATCTTTTGCCTGGTAATATCCAATT
>JAKCPI010009899.1:0-5000 GCA_023213315.1 Euborellia annulipes
TTTGATGTATGGATCATAATTTTTAATTAAGAATTATAATTTATAAATCGAAAAGCAGATATTTAACCATAGCATCTTGGCTGGTAGCCATTTGCCAAATTGGTTTTAGATTTAAAAAAAAATAATATAGCTTGAAACAATATATTTCGACTTTGGAAATTCGAACGGCATATAATCCTCGACATTTTAAAATTATTCTCATTATTAAAATCGAGATAATTAATTGAATATCGAGTGTTCAAAAACCAAGTCATCGGTCTCAACCGTTCGACTTTGGTAAATTCATATAAAATAAATTCCACAGGCCTAAACAAATAAAACTTTATCTAGAATCTATTTTTTGCATTAAATTCTCGAAGTTTTAATATATATTTCAATATTCAAATCGTCATATTTAATTAAATATCGCGATTTGAAAAACAAAAACTACTTTGACAGCTCAGCTTCAAGGATTCTCCCGGGAGTCGAATTATATTTTTATATATATATTTTGTCCTCACGGGACTCACAATTAGTAATAACTCTATTTTTGACATAAAATATATTTTAATTGAGTATATTTGATTAATAATATATGCCAGAGATATCAATTGAAAGAAACAAAATCGCCCTGGTTTTCCATATAAAAAAATTCTTTATAGGACTAAATCAATTAGATTTGTAACTAAAAAACAAATTTAGATTAAATTCCCGAACTTTTGACATATATCTCGACTTTCAAGCCTCCGGCGACGACGACGCCCGTCTCCGAGCCTGGGTCGTAACCTCGACTCTGTTAACGTAGCCAAAAAGCGCAGTTTTTTAGGATGTATATTTTTATAGTAGTAGTAAAATACGACTTGTTAAATTCTTAAGATAATCATAGTAGCAAGTGAAGACCTTTTCGCGGTTCTCGTCATAAGTACCCTTCGGGGGAAACCAACATTCACCTCTGCGCAATTGGGGCTTACAGGTTACCATCCTGCTCGCTCGTCATAAGCTGGTGCCAATAATGTAAACCCGCCTCGGATTCCGACAGATACATCAATTATTGCTGGGCCCTCAGGCCAAGCAACGACCATGCAAACGGGTTTTACACTTTACCAGACGACACACTTGTGCCGATTCCCGAACTGTAACGTAAGAAAAGGAACTCTGACAGGAGTTCGAGTCCATGAACAACGAGTTCATAAAACTTTCTTTGACAAATTAACGGCTCATCTAGTCGAAAGTCAACGTGGAATTAAGAAACCAAGATGGTCTCTAGAAGAGAAAAATTTAATAGCTCTGGCTCAGGCTAATCTTCTATTAGAAGGTGTTCTCAATATTAATGACCACTTGGTGTCTATGTTCCCACATAGGACTCTATGTGCTATTAAAAGTCAAATTCGAAAGCCAGATCATAAGTCTCGAGTTACGGATTTCACTCTGACTCTTCAGTCTGAAATCGATGCTATCGATGAAATCCTAACTCAACCAAATCCTATTGCTACCAATCCCCTACAAGTTTCATCATCAATGAACTTCAAGGAGAAAGCAAAGTCCTATTTTAATTCCCTAGGGCACATTACATCCCCTAAGTTCCACTTAAAGGACTTAGAAGCCCTGTGTTCCAATGTCTGTTTATGGACGACCGGCCAACTTACCACTCATGTGGAGTTTTACCTACGAAAGCTGTTCAAAATTACAAATACGTCTAAACCGGCTCGAAAAGTTAATCCACCAAGAAGGAACTTTTCAAAACGCCAACTTAGACGTATAGAGTATGGTAAAACGCAGAAGCTGTGGAAAAAAGAATCCGTGTCGTGCCATCAAAACAATCATTGACGAAAAGGACAGTGTCTTGCCTCCTAGTAAGGAGGCAATGACGGAATACTGGAAAACCAAGTTTACCAGTAAAATCCGAAACTGCCCTCAGAGTGAGCAACACGACAGTGAAGTTTCCCAACTATGGGATCCTATCAAAGTCGAAGAACTTCGTCTCTGCCATCTTAACACATCCACAAGCCCTGGCCCCGACGGAATCACGGCCAGACAACTCCGTGAAATACCGGAGCTGTTACTGGTCAGAATTCTTAATTTACTCATGGCCAGTGGTATTCCCAGCAGCTTCTTGGAATCTAAAACTACACTTATTCCTAAGAAGACCAACTCCGTTGAACCCGGTGATTTTCGTCCTATCACCGTTCAGTCGGTTTTGGTAAGACAAATCCACAAGATCCTGGCAACCAGAGTAGCGCATCTTATCCCAATCGACGAACGTCAAAGGGCTTTTAGACCAGTAGACGGGGTCGCTAAGAACATCTTTGAATTGGACATGATACTTAGGCATCATCGATCCCAATTCCACGACCTCGAGCTTGCCTCCTTAGATCTAGCCAAAGCCTTCGACTCCATTACCCACAACACAATAAGACAAACTATGGAAATCAGGGGTTTCCCACGCCCGATGATTTCGTACATAATGTCGTGCTATGACCGAAGCACAACGAGACTCTCCTTTAATGGTTGGATCTCGGATACTATAAAGCCCAAATGTGGAGTTAAACAAGGAGATCCTCTATCTCCAATATTGTTTAACTTAGTAATGGACCGAATGGTTCGGCGGCTACCGAGGGAGGTCGGCGTCAATGTTGGCAATAGAAGCTTTAATAGCCTCCTATTTGCCGACGACCTACTGCTCTTTGCGACTACACCTGGAGGCCTAAAGTCCTCGTTGGAAATAGTCTACCCCTTCCTTTGCGGATGTGGATTATTAACAAACACCTCCAAATCCTTTACCATTTCCATAAAGGCTTATCCGAAGCTCAAAAAGACGGCGGTTATCACTACTAGAGAACATATGATAGGCCGACATATGCTTCCCGCCCTTGATAGAGAGAAGCAATTTTCCTATCTTGGTGTCCCGTTCACTGCTGAAGGGAGATGTAAAAAGTGAAACCGGGGCCCACCTCAAAAAAATCATTGAAGTGCTCACAAGAGCACCTTTAAAGCCGCAGCAAAGACTCTTTGCCCTTAGAGTTGTGATCCTTCCTAGTTGTTACCACGTCCTAACACTAGGGGGAACGACCCTAAGTCTCTTAAAGAAAATTGATTTGAGTGTAAGAGCAGCGGTAAGAAAATGGTGTGATTTACCTGGAGACGCGCCTAATGCGTATATTCACGCATCAAGCCTCGATGGAGGACTTGGAATCCCTTCCATGAGATGGCTGATGCCACTACACAGGTATCTACGACTTAATCGATATGACGCAATCCAAAATAGTAACAGCGAATATTTGACCTCGGAAATCCGTAGGACCAAATTTCGGCTCACCGATAATCGGGAAAGCATTGATACCCCAATCAAGCTGAGAAAATTTTGGGCGGATCGATTATATAAGTCTGTAGACGGCGCCGCTCTCAAAGAATCAGATAAAGTGCCCCAACAACATAGGTGGGTCACTAATGGAGATCGATTCTTAACAGGTAGGGACTTTTTGAACTCAATTAAATTGAGAATCAATGCCCTACCTGTACTATCCCGAACACAGCGGGGTAGAGAGAGCAACCGCATGTGTAGAGGCGGGTGTAACAATGTTGAGACATTGCACCATGTTCTCCAGGTATGTCACCGAACCCATCCACTGAGAATCCTTCGCCACAATGCTATTAACAATTGATATAGCGCGGGGGCTGAAGCCAAATTTGACTCAGTCGAGAGAGAGCCCCGTATTAAGACAGCGTCTGGTGTGCTTAATATTCCTGATCTAGTTGCCTGCAACAGCGAGGAGGTGGTCGTGATAGATACCCAAATCGTCTGCGACCAAGCCGATCTGGACTTAGCGCACCAGCGCAAAGCTGAGAAGTACGCCCATTTGAGGGATATTTTAAAGCAAAAATTTAACAGAGACCGTGTCAAATTTACTTCAGTAACGCTATCCTTCAGAGGCTTATGGAGTAAAAAATCACTGAGCGATCTATCTGACTTAGGCATTATACATAAGAAGGACATAAAAATTATATCGACGCGTGTAATAATAGGCGGAATTGCTTCATTCAGAAGGTTCAATCAGTTAACCTCAGTTCAGTCGCGGAATCGCACAGGAATCGGATGAAGGATCTAGAGTATTCCCATCTCTCAGCTGCTCACTAGCTATAATTAGTGATAATACCGTTGTTTTTTTTAGTGAGTATTCTCCTACATTCTTTGTAAGAGCGAGTCTCACACTCACATTTCCTCATTGTAAATTCAGAAGACCATCTCTTACTGGTGTCAGGGTTCATGAACAAAGATCTCACAAGGCCTTTTTTGACAGACTGCAGGCTGAAGTAATTCGAAATCAGACGTCAAAAAAGAAACCGAGATGGACCGAAGAAGAGAAGAACCTGTTAGCACTTGCGCAGGCGAATCTCATAATCGAAGAAGAAACTAATATTATCGATGACTTGGTCTCCAAGTTCACATATAGAACCAAAGATGCCCTTAAGAGCCAAATCAGGAAACCCGAACACAAAACCCGAGTCAGTGAGTTCACTTTGGCAATTCAAGCCCAAATAGACAATATTATGCTCCCCGCTCCCATCCCCATAGCTACTGATCCGTTGCAAGTCTCTTGCAACTTCAAGGACAGAGCAAAAGACTACATCGACACATTAGAGCCCATAACTTCAACTAAATTCTATTTAGACGAGTTAGAGGCTCTGTGTGACAATATTTGTATATGGCCGACTAGGCTACTTATCACAACAGTGGAGTCTTACATACGAAAATTGTTTAAAACAACAAGTACGTTGAAGCCAGCACAGAAGTTACATAATCCTTCAAACAGGAATCTTCCAAAGCGCCAGCTAAGACGTATGGAGTATGGTAAGACGCAGAAGCTGTGGAAAAAGAACCCGTGTCGTGCCATAAAAACAATTATTGACGATAAGGACTGTAAGTCGCCACCCGAAAGGGAGGCGATGACGCAATACTGGAAGACAACGTTTTCCAGTACAAAGCGGACATGTCCCCAGTATGAGCCTCGCGAAAGTACCAA
>JAKCPI010009899.1:10000-46236 GCA_023213315.1 Euborellia annulipes
ATTCCCCTGACCTGGTCAGCAGAATCAACTTTCATGTTCCTTCCGAACATATCAGAAGCCATCAACAACTACTTAAATTGAAAGTTTTTGCCGAGAGTAGCAGAATTTTTATATATTGAAGGAGACAATAAAAGAGTGTGTCTTCTGCTGGAATTATAAATTTTATTTATTTATAACGAAACTATAGTCTCGTTATAAATAAATAAAATTTATAATTCCAGCAGAAGACACACTCTTTTATTGTCTCCTTCCACGACTCACTTATATCATTCTCCCTTAATTAGACTACACAGAAATGGCAATCTATTGGAACAGAACAACGACATACTTAACACCAAAATGAACAACATCAGGAAGTTGCAGTTTCTCTATAAATAATCTCAATTTTGTATAACCTCCTATAAACATGACTTTTATATTAAATTAATAGACAACTTAGTTATAATTTTTTATATTCTTTATATGTAATTCTTATATTTTATTTTATGCTTTTTCTTATTAGACACTTGGTTTTATTCAGATTCCAGATAAATAATTTTTTTTTATATAATTTCTTATAAATATGACTTTATTTTATTTTGAATCACAGGATATTATATATATATATGTTTATATATATTTAATAGATCTTTGTTTTTATTAAATGGATTAAATAGCTAGCAAAATATTATCTGTCGTAGTGTACTTTGAACGTATGTTTTCCATTTTTAAAAATGAGGTCCCAAGCTAAGCATTTTAAACTCAAAGTCACTAATTTAATTTTTAACCGACTTCAAAAAAGGAGGAGGTTATTCGACTGATTTTTTTTTGTGCCTATGTTGCCTCATATCTCCGCCAATTGTGAACCGATTTTGAAATTTTTTTTTGCATTGGGTTCAGTCTACCTTCCGATTGGTCCCGTTTTTTTTTTCATTGGTATTAGACCTTTTTTGATAGGTTTGTTCAGGCCTAACTTCTTTGTTTATGAACAGATTTCGATGATTCTTTTTTTTTTTATTGGAAATGGGGGTATCTTAGGGATGGTGCCATATTAATTTGGTCAAGTTCTGATGATATGATCACTATTAATAACATCACTAAAAAGAGAAAAATAAAAATAATTTTTAAGAAAAAAAATAAAAACCGACTTCAAAAAAATTAAATGCAACAAATAAAATACACTAAAAGGTTACGCTCGCTTATATAGTTTGTTTGGCACCGACTTCAAAAAGGGATTTCATGTTAATATTTCGTCGTTTAGTTGTAACTAAATAAGATAATAATTATTTTATACCTTTTAGTGTATTTTATTAGTTGCATTTAATTTTTTTGAAGTCGGTTTTTATTTTTTCTTAAAAATTATATGTATACATCCTTGCTTTTTCCAAAGATGAATACCGATTAAGACCTTGGTATAAGACAACCTTTATACAAAACTTGGTTTAATTTATATTAGACTTATAAATTAAAAAATATTTAAATTTGTCGCAACATTTATAAGTCATATTCATAAATGAAAAAGACCATATGGTATGGTGCATTTAATTTTCCCTGAGCGTATAACCATTTGTCGAAGAGTTAAAGACAATGCTAAAATATCAGGGGAGCTCAAATTGAACTAATTTAATAATTGAAATTCTTATTTTTCCAAAGATATTATAGAACTGAATAGAAAACTGTATTTTTTTTTTCATTTTATTTATACAAGAAATTGAACCAAATAGGTACATCTTCTGTAGTCCGGCTGGGATGGACCTAAGAAGAATTTCAGGGATTGGATCAGAGTTGGATGGTATAAAGCGATAAATGGTTAGGTTATATTCAAAAATGAATAAAACAAAATGTACTAATGCATTTAATTTACCCGAAGCGTATAACCAATTAATTGTCCAAAATTCAAGTTTTAAATTAAAAATATTTACTTGTCATAGCATAGATAGGTCATATTGAAAAAGTTAATTGACCACTTGGAATGATGCATTTAATTTACCCTGAGAGTATAACCATTTGTCTAAGTATCAAAGACAATGGTAAAATATCAGGGAGAGCTCTCAAACACAACCAATTTGATATTTGAAATTCTTATTTTTTCCAATGACGTTGTTATAGAACTGGATAATAATTACAGTCATATGTTAAATGCTCCTTTTATATAAGCAAGTACTCAAACCAGTGTGGACATACGGCATCCAGCTGTGGGGATGTACAGCACAGTCAAATAGAAACAGTATACAAAGATTTCAAAATAATGTACTAAGGTGCATTGTAAATGCTCCTTGGTACATTCGAAACGCGGACCTCCATAATGATCTTGGCGTGGAAACCGTCAGTGAAACCATTAAGAAGCTATCAGCAGCCCACCAGACGAGGCTGCAAGGGCATGTGAACGAGGAAGCCTTGCAACTGCTCAACGTTGACACACAGACTCGCCGGCTGAAGCGTATCAAGCCTCATGAACTTTGTTAAAAACATTTTAATAAAAAATAGAGATAAAGACAGACAATTATATATAAGAAATATATGATTGCTTGTTGTTTTGTTTTAAGTTAAATCTATAACAAAATTACTTATTAGCTGCGGATAGCAGCTAGATTGTAATATTACTATAAATAAAAAAAAAATATGTTAAATATACTGGAGTATTAGACGAGGTTCAATTTTCAAACCACATTTCATGTGATTTATTTCCAATTTTTAAATATTTTTTGTGTGTTTAAGGGTAGTTTTACTTTAATATAGGAAATGAAATTTTTTTTATACCTTAGAATATGATGGTATGAAATATAATATAATAAAAATAATTATATAAATATATGTATATCTACCTAAATATATATATATATATAGATGGCTCATCTTCAATCTTTATGGATTTTCGAATGTCTATTGAGGTCGTATTTGCGACTTGGCACATCCGAATGGCTTTTCCCCAGAATGTATTATTAGATGTTCTGTTAGAATGTACTTTCTTAAGAAGCCCTTATTGCAAATAGCACAAACAAAATCTCTTTTATTTAAATGTTCAGTTAATTGCCTGTTTAGAGCAAACTTTTTGTCGCACTGATCACAGGAGAATAAGGCCTTTTCTTGAGCATGGGTTTGCATATGCACTTTAAGATTGGATTTTTGTGTAAATCGCTTCTTGCATTGATCACAACTGAACGGCTTTTCATCAGAATGGGTCAGTAAATGGCTATTAAATGACTCTTTTTCATGAAACGCATCTCACAGTGAGCGCACCCGAAAGGCTTTTTCAGGCATTTCGTTGGAATGAATTACTAAATGATCTTCGAGGTGTCCTTTACGTGAGAAGGACATCTCGCAGGAATCACAGGAGAAAGACTTATTTTTAGAATGAGTCAACACATGCCGGATAAAATTGTCTTTCCAGCTGAATAATCTCTTATCGCATTTCTCACAGGTGAAGGATTGTTTTCTGGAGGATTTGCTCTCCTCACATTTAATATCCTCATCCTCATCCTCGTAGTCGTCGTCGTCCATCTAAACACAATACAAACATTTAAAGCAGCTATTAACAACATTTTTGCTCTCCTCTACCATCCATTACAACTCAGAATAGCTTTATTAAACAGAATTCCAAATACATAATAAAAACATTCACGCGATTTAGCATATAATTAATAATGTCAACAATATATATAAATAAAAAAATTAATTAGTTAAGACTAATTATTAGTAACTAATTAATTTTGTTTATTTATATATATTGTTGACAATGTTAATTATATGCTAAATCGCGTGAATGTTTTTATTATGTAATAAAAAATTAAGTAAAATTACCATATCTCCGTAAAAGTTATTTTTATTATGTATTTGGAATTATAATTAAACTTTATATCTCAATAAATAAATTTATTTAACAGTGTATAATGAGATTTTTATCAAAACCTTTAATGAAAACCACTTGAGTTGCCGTTATTTAAGAAATTAGTTTTTAAAGCAATTTTTTAAGAAGTATGAGGTATCTATTAAGATTTCTGAACTACCCTAGCGTGTACTATATATATTTCTATTTTTTATTTATTTTTTTTTTTTTAATTTGAAAACGGCTCTTTTTTTATTTCAAAATTTCATCAGAATTTTAAATTAAAAATAATATTAATATATAGCTTTTAACTGAAGCAAAAAGTTACCGAGCATCGCTCGGTGGCTCCAGGTACTTCCATTTAAACAAGAAAAATCAATTCGTTTTGAATCCAATTACAAAACTAATTAAATTAGAGATTTTTCAAGAAAATAAAAATTAAATTTGATATTTAAATTAGGAAGTATATGATTAATTAGTTGAGTTTAAATTGACAATAAAAAATAAAAATGGAAAATTCGACTTTGAAATGATTTGAAGTCGGTTAAAAAGATATTTACTTTTGAAGGTTTCGAGATGAGCCTTCGTTGTTGGGTTCGGCTTTTGCAATTGGAAGAAGACGGGTTCTCAGAAACGGGGACGGGGACCAGGGGGTCTCCACCACCACCACGGAAGGAGACACTTAAGAAAGAACAGAAAAATTAACAATTATAGAATTAGAATTGAAAGTTTTTGTGCCGAGGGTAGCAGAATTTTTATATATTGAAGGAGACAATAAAAAATTATACTTATAAGTGACAATTCTTAACTCATTCACGTGGAAATTTTCGCTTTCCATTCATACATTAATGTAATTGTTTCTAGACAAAACTGGCAAAAAGTTAATGGTAGAGTATATAGAACAGACAATAAAGGGGCCTACAGACTTGCAACTTGGTTGCCAACTTGTTTGTCACAGACTATGCAACCTAACCTTGCAACCACAAGGCCCATCAACATTAGTAAGCAAAAGTCATTGTTTGATCTAGTTTGTTGTGTGTACAATTTTAAGCTATTGGTATAATTTTAAATTTTTATAATACTCGGGTATAAAAATGAGTAAGAAACGTGGGATCTGGCAACTATGCTAATGTTTCCAATCAAGTCGCCAACCGTTGGTGCAATCTGAAATTGCAACTTCAACCATCCCACAGACCTTCAACATTCTTTGCAACATGTCATGTTTGCAACCAAGTTGCAAGTCTGCAGGCCCCTTAAGGATTCATAATTCATAAGCCCAAAACTTTTTGCTGTTTATGTACCGATTCTAGCCAAACCCGTGCTCGTTTGACAAATCTGGCACCATTGTAGGAGATTGAATATTTTTATATTAATATGACAGATAAAATATATTTTAAAAGTTAAATTTTTTTTATAAAAATCTTTTTTGTTATTTTTTAACAAATGAAAAATTATAATTTTGAAAAAATCTAGCGCATGCGCTCTTTATACATCTTTCGCTGGTTAAATAAATGCGCTGTTGCCAAATTGTTTTTAATGTAAATTTTTTTATGCATTTTTCATTATTTATTCATAAATATCTCAGAAACTGTGCTGTAACTATAAATCAAAATTGTCTTAAAATATGTATTAGTTAATGTTTAATGTTGGTTTAGTTTTTTATAAAAATGGTAAGAAGGGTTTCTTAATTATAATTAAATATGTATGTAAACTTTCCGATATCCCGAATAGTGCAATGTTAAAGAGCCTGAAAAACTCTATTTTTGAAATTTAATATCTCCAGAACTATATGGATCATAAATTTCGTTTTGCCACCAATCGATGCAGAAGTATTTAAATAATAATCTGTATAAATTTCAAAAAAATCCTAAGAATACCCATTTGGCGGAACAACTACCTTAATTCCTGGGTACCAATTGTTTTGTTTTGATTAAAATTCATGATTTATTTTTATTCGACCACCTGTTAAATTAATAATTAGCTTAATTAAAAAACCTATCAAAATAATGTGAAATCTACTGTGCAGCCAAGTTATAATCGCCAAGAATAATCAAGTTGAGAAAATAGTATTTTCAAATAAAATACATTCATTCTATTTTGAATGACAATCTAAATTTGTAATATAGATTATTTTCATGAAACTTGGCTGTTACGAATTATACTGTAAGGGTTAATTAATGAACTAGATTCGTGAACAGCCAAGTTTCATGAAAATAATCTAAATTTAAAATCCATAAATTTAGATTGTCATTCAAAATAGAAAGAATGTATTTTAATTGAAAATACTATTTTCTCAACTTAAATATTCTTGGAGAATATACGTAACTTGGCTGCACATTAGATTTCAATACTTTTTCCAACTTGGCCTGTTTTTTAACACAATGTTTTGGTTGGGATAATACACTAAACAAGAAATAACTTTTATTTAAATTATGTCTGATCCTAAATATTACCCTAAATGTAACCCTAGTCAAAAAATTATATTAATAATAATAGGGAGAGAAAAAAAAACCCGACACTTGATTATTTTGTATTTTTTGATAAAATGAATTAAAATAAATTTTCTCCTAGAATAACCGAGCCTTAAAATATAATTGAATAATACTAGACATAATTTAAAATGTTAACACTTTCGATTAATTCATGGAATCTTAATATTAAGTATATCGGAAATAAAATAAAAAAAATAAAGTAAATGAATTTAATGCAAATCGATCATTCTTTTTGTCTTTGAAACTGTTCATACGTTCAAAGCTCTTTCTTATACGGGACATTTTTGGAATTAATCAGGGTTTTCCCCCCCTTAATAGATAGGCGTTAGAATTTTCTGTTTTTTTTTTTAAATCAAAATAAAATTAAAATGCCATTTTAGCTTTAGAAATAATTTTTTGAATTCCCTATCTAGTCAAAATATGGAATTATATTTTTTTTAATATTTCTTACTTTTTTATTTTTTTCCTTTCCCTTCAATAAATACTCGTAATTTCTACAATAGTTTTGTTCTAATTTTTGCTCTTTGTGTCTTGTTCTAATTCTCACCTTCGTTTTTGAAATTATGTGAGGATCCATCCGTAGAATTTAAACCATGATTTGATGAATTCCTTAATTTTCTTTTCCTTCCATTTAATTCCAGTTTTGAGAACTTTCATAAAATGAAAGAACATCCCTTAGGGAGGGCGAATTCTTTCCTAGAATTTTTATCTGTAAATAAAACACAAAATTATTTAGTTTATAGAATTATTTTTCAAAAATAGAAATAAATAAATAAATAAATGAGCCATTCCACGCCAAATCGGAGCGTTTGAAAAATTGGTACTTACGCCACCGCAGCTAGTATTGGCGGTTTTTAAATTTCGCCAATCTACACCTAAAATTTTTGAGATAAATCATAAAATAGAATAAATCAGTTCCCTACTTTCAAAAAACAACTTGAATAGGTTCGGTTTGATTAAATAAAAAATGCGTTCCCAAACAAAATTTTAGGTGTAGATTGGCGAAATTTAAAAACCGCCAAATCTGGCTGCGGTGGCGTTAATACGTAAAATAAAATACGAAAAATTTAAAAATTTTATTTTAAAATAAAAATTATTTAAAAATTTATCTAAAATTTTTTTTATTTTAAAAATTTTCGTACCGAAAAATTTCCATTTTAAATTTCCTTCATTTTATTTGAACATTTTTTAGTACCCATCAAAAAAAAACAACTATTCCTGGTAAATTTGGAAATTTTTTTGATCACAGGTTCAAAAAATATCGAATTTCAGTTTTGTCGGTCACAACTTCTTCAAAAATGGTCCAAATTCAAATTTTTTTGGTTTTCGTTTTTTAAGATACTTTTTAGAAAAGAAAATATTTAAAGTGTTTTTCTATACGATTTTTGAGTTTGAAAATTGTAATCTTGTTTTTGAAACATGAAATGTACTCTTGGATTTTTTTGATAATTTTTTATTTTTAACTTTTCTATTCATTCTAGAAATTTGAAGACCTGGTAATTACTTTTGGATTTTCAATGTTCTTTCAACAAACTAAAATTCTAATTATTTATTTGAAACAGCTGTTAACGAGACACCCTATGTATAAAAATCAATTCAAAATAACAAAAAAAAAAGAGAACTCAATAGCAAAAAGGGGTTTTTTATAATAATATAAAGGAATAAATTTTTTCGAAATTTTCAAAAATCGAAAATCAAAAAGTAATTATCCTAGGCCCACTATCAACCCGGTCTTCAAATTTCTAGAATGAATAAAAAAGTTAAAAATAGAAAGTTATCAAAAAAATCGAAGAGTACATTTCAAGTTTCTAAAACAAGATTACAATTTTCAAACTCAAAAATCGCATAGAAAAACACTTTAAGGTAGTTGTTTCGCGACAATACTAGCAAAAAGTTAATGCTAGATTGCTAGAGTATATAGAACAGACAATAAAGAGTCATAATTCATAAGCCCAAAACTTTTTGCTGTTTATGTACCAATTCTAGCCAATCCCGTGCTCGTTTGACAAATTTGGCACCATTGTAAGAGATTGAATATTTTTATATTAAAATGACAAATAAAATACATTTTACATTTCTATAAAAATCGTTTTGTTATTTTTTAACAAATATAATCAACGCTTACGTTACACCTTATGAAAATTATAATTTTTGAAAAAACTAGCACATGCATATTTCGCTGGTTAAATAAATGCGCAGTTGCCAAATTGTTTTTACTCTACATTTTTCATTATTTATTCCTTATTATCTCAGAAACTGTGTTGTAACTATGAATCAAAATTGTCTTAAAATATGTATTGGTTAATGTTTAATGTTGGTTTAGTTTTTTATAAAAATGATAAGAAGGGTTTCTTAATTATAATTAAATATGTATGTAAACTTTCCGATATCCCGTATAGTGCAATGTTAAAGAGCCTGAAAAACTCGATTTTTGAAATTTAATTTCTCCGCAACTATATTGTTCATAAATTTCGTTTTGCCACCAATCGATGCACAAGTATTTAAATAATAATCTGTATAAATTTCAAAAAAATCCTAAGAAAACGCATTTCGCGGAACAACTACCTTAAATATTTTTTTTTCTCTAAAAAATATCTAAAAAACAAAAATTTTGAATTTGGACCATTTTTGAATAATACGTTATTAATATTAAATCGTATTAATTAATCTATTAAGGTTAATTAGAAAAGAAAAGGCTGTTTATATTTACGTGGGAGAAAAAACTTTAATCAACAAAAGAATATATAAACATTCATAAGAACAAAGAGTAAATAAAAACAGCAAAGCACCCTCTTCCTAGAAATTAATCAAATAACTTAACATTGAAGAAGTTATGAGCGAAAAACCGAAATTCGATATCTTTTGAACAGGTGATCAAAAAAATTTCAAAAATTTACCAGGTAGAGTTTTTTTGATGGATTCTAAAAAATGTTCAAAAATGAAGGAAATTAAAAATTAAAATTTTTAGAACCTTCCGATATGGCGTGGAATGCCACAAATATATAATCTAGAGAATAAATTATATAAAAAATAAAAGGTAAAAGCGAAGATCAAAATGCCCTCTAGAAAAAACTGCAGACATGATAAAAAAATTAGCCAAATGAAAAAATATCTTACCGGCCTTTTTGATTTGGATTTATACAACTCTGCTAATCTAACATCCAGTTCCAACCAGGTAAACCAGGGCGGAAACGTTATCAGCCTGAGTATTCATTTTAATTAAATTATTCTAGAATAATAACCTGAAAATGTCAATGAATTAAAACAAACTCATCTAGTATAGAAAAATACATTTAAATACTTTATTATTAAATATTATTAAGAAAGTACCAATTTTTTTTATATATGTCCTCAAATTCCCGTGAAAAATGTAGCTAATATAAAATTATTAATTAAAAATTGCAGAATACGGTCTGAGTGGTGAAATGTTAACTGGGCCGCAGAGAGTATGGGCCGTATGTTGGTCACTGGTAAATTATATTTTATTTTATCTATGTTAAGAGAGATAGCTGAAAATATAATTTAAACTTTAGAATGATATCAGAGAAGAAAGGACAATTCTACTTTGGAACTCGGTACTTTGTTTAACAGAATTGCCAATGTCAACACAAAAAAATTCCCTAAAGACTCTTAACAAAATGATAAATTACTTAAATGAAAAAAACTTAAATTTGTAAATTTTTTACTTATTTTTTAAATTAAACTAATTTAATAGACGAGTTCTCAATGAGAAAATGTATGTTAATTTTAAGAAAGTTTTCACTTAAATTGCTTCATTTAATTTAAGGTAGTTGTTTCACCATATGGGTTTTGTTAATATTTTTTTGAAATTTAGACAAGTTATTATTATTTAAATACTTCTGCATCGATTGGTGGCAAAAAGAAATTAATGAACAATTTAGTTCCGGAGATATTAAATCCCAAAGATAGTTTTTTAGATACATTGCACTAAGCGGGAAATCGGAAAGTTTACATACATATTTAATTATAAGTACCTGGCCACCGAGCGATGCTCGGTAACTTTTTGCTTAAGTTAAAAGCTATATATATATACTATAGTACACGCTCCCCTGACCGGCTGGGTCCCCCAGCCCCACCGCCCCTGTCCCATAATTTTTACAAATTGCCCCAAAGAAAGAAAAAGAGTGTAGAGCAATTCAATTACTAGAGAATTATTTAATATTTTAAATTCAAATTGGAAACTTTGTATAGAAATAATTTCCATACATTAATGAATAAATGGAATGAATAAAAATAAAATTATTGAGACTTTTTTGTCACGGATTAAGTAAATTATAATAATAATAAACTCATATTTTGTCAATTCCAAATTGCTAATTATAATTAAATTGAATGAATTCGCACCGGCCAAATACTTACTAGTTATTATCGATCCTATCTATTGTAATATCACTTGACACACCGGAATTTATTATTCACTATATTTAGACAAAATTGTATTATCAAATGCAAATAGTTTAATCATCAAAAAGGGATTAAAAATATCATTAATATCAATTAGAAATTATAATATAAACGGTTGTCAGATATTTAAGAAGCCAAATGTGAAATTACTTCAACGCCATCTCTGTGGGCAAATTAGAACTAAATCGATGGGGGGAAAAAATTCAAAAATAAATTTTACTAATATTTGAAAAATAAACAAGTTTAAAATAATAAACCTTTATTTAAAAAGTAGAAAAAAATTTAAACATTTAATTTGTGTTAAGAAATAAATATTTATTTATTTATTAAAAAATTATATTTATAAACAAATTCAAATCTATTAAAGAAAATAATCTTAAAACGTTTATTTGAAATCAAATCAACGTTTCGGGAGAATTTCTGCCTTTCTCGATTGAAAATTTAAAAATATAGAAAAATTGTTGCTTTAAAAGTTTAGTCTTGGAGATGATTATATCCTGAATAAAATAAACTGCAACGGATCGTTGCTAAACTTTATCCAAATTCATTTGAAATATTAATATGTTTGTTCCTTTATTATTAATCAGATATCACTTGCAATTTGTAGTTCATATTGAAATTAATTCAAAAATAATTCTCCATTTAAGAGTCGAGGAATAACCATTCTACATTGGATTTTTGACGTTTCGGTTTTTTATTGGTAACCATTGCTGAAGACATAGAGGAATCGACTTAAAATCAAAAATAGCCATCGATTCTCATCTAATACTTGAGGAATAACAATTCTACATTAGGTTTTTGACGTTTCGATTATTATTGGTAACCATTGCTGAAGACATGGAGGAATCGACTTAAAATCAAAAATAACGATCGATTCTTATCTAATACTAGAGGAATAACCTTATTGAATTCCATTTTTGATGTTTTGACTATTAATGGAAACCTCTACTGAAAATGTAGAAGAATCGACTTAAAATCAAAAAGACTAAATTCTTTTTGGTAAACAACTCAAGCTTGAACATGGTGCTCGAGGAACCCGGAAACAGGGCACGCCGTGTCGAACGATTTGCCGAGAGTCCAGGGACCGCCCTGGGCGCGGGCGCTCGCCTATAGTACAAACACACATTAAAAAAATCTATATTATAAGATTTTAACAGAGATCGGATTTTTATGCAGTAAAACTAGGGATGCCAACAACGTCATTTTTTGGCGATCATTTTCGCGTTCCGGGCTTACACTAGGAATTATCCGGGTCATTTTAAATAAATTTTGTGCATTAAAATGGTATAAAATTAAAAATTAGATCATCTTTTTTTGAAAATAGTTGGAATTATTTTTTCCCTTTTTGAAAATTAAGTCCTTAAAAACTAAATTCTTTTCATTTATATTTTTATAATATACAAAGGCTTGAGAAAACACAAGGCACCCCTTTGATTAAAATGAGAAGCTGTATAATTTAGGAAAAAAGAGAATACCTACCCTTAGGGCTTTATGGAAATAGATTGGTAAATAGTTTTTAAGGAATTTGTTGTTGGTACTTGGTGAAACATTTTTTTTAAAATTATTGGATAAAAATACTTGGTAGGTTTCACATTAAGATATAAAAAAATAAAACGAATATATTTTTGGAGAATCTTTAATCTCGATATATATATTTCGGGTGACTAACCCATCTTCAGGAGAAACAGAAAGTAACTGACCTGGATAAGTCGAAATTGAATACAAGTCAATGGTAATATTTTTTTTTTTTTTAAGATAACAAAAGAGTAAATATTTAAAATTATTGGAGGGAGAAAAGGTAGGAAGTCTACTTTTGTTTAATTTTGAATGGCCTTTTGAGAAATGAGGATTTCGAATTTGAATACAACTCAATGGTAAAATTTATTTTTAACAGGGGCGTGCTGGCCCGCCGGGACACCGGGCAATGCCCGGTGGGCCGCCCTCCGCCACATTAAAAATTAAGAATATTTTAAAAGAACAAGATCGTTGACGCCGATTCATTTTCAAGGGCCACTTGCCTATAGCAAAAACCTTCCTTTTAGTTTTAAAGTTCCTCTCCTTCGTAATTCATGCCCTTCGGTCTCCATCTCGATCACTTGCGAGAGCCCTTTGGTTCTCCTTTTTATCTATTCCTTTATTTTTCGCCGGTGGTCCTGCTATATTCGGTGATATTGTCAGTTGCAAAAAACAGGAGGGGGGTGGAAGGTCTTTTACAATATTTTTCACACATGTGGGTATTCTATGACCGACTCTGGCGCCTGGTCTCACAAAGAAGTTTCCAAAGTTATTCATTAATTTTCCTTTTCAAAACAAAAATAATGAAATGATTTATGAACTGCAAAAAATTCGCAGGCTGAATCATGGAAATTATTCAAATTTACGCGGTTCAATTAATTTAAGTTATTCATTAAGTCACGTCTGTTTTCAAGTGGCGTTCAAAGGGAGGGGGGGGGGCAACTTAAATACAAGAGAGTAAAAATTATTACACTCTTTCGGAAGTTATCGAACAGTTCTCATCCAATTTTAAGTCTCTTATATATGTCGGTTGGCTAATTTTTTTTAATTAACAAGTTTATTTGAGCTAAATTAATAGTAATAATATGAGTGAGAGGAAGCGAAAAGGAGGTGCCGAAAAGCTACGTGAAAAGAAAAAAAAACTTGCTAGAAAAAGCAGAAAAGTGTGTTAAAATTTGTTCTAATTTACAGTAATTTTGTAATAATTATAATAAATTACTATGTAATTAATCATACAGGCAGTGATTGTTTATTTATTCTCCTATTGTTGTAATTTTAAGTGTTATTGTTGTTTTCGTATGTCAGTCTTTTTAAGTTAATAAAACCCAAATTAAAGATTGTTTTTATATAATTCTTTACAATCTAAACGTTCATGTAAAAAACCAGCTTATCTTGAAGATTATAAAATATAATTTTGGAGTAGGAGAGTAGTATAATTAAAATTAATTACTATATAAATATATATACAATTTTTGCTAGCTTAATAAGAGTAGATTAAAAGATGCTCAGAGTTAAATATAATTGAAAATGTCTTTTTGCCAAAAGTAGCAGAATTTTTATGAATTGAAGGAGACAATAAAAGAGTGTGTCTTATGCAGGAAAAATAAATTTTGAATTTATTCATACGGGACTATAGTTTCGAGGGGTTTGCTCTCTTTATCAGTCTATTTTTCCAACAGAAGAGACACTCTTTTATTGTTTCCTTCAATAAATAATAAAATTAGTAGTGATAAGTGAAAGTCGAATGGTGTGTTTTAAACATGGTTAAATTATTCATAATGATCAGTGAAAATAGTATGACGTACTATTCTAAGCCGATTAAGATTATCTCGCAAGATATGCTAAGAATAGATTCCTCTAATTGCTCTCGAAGGGTATATAAGGGGAAGAGAGAGATTGGGAGAGTAGCGAGGGGGCAAGAGATAGGGACAGTGTGTGGTGTTGGAGGGGGGTAGATAGGGACAGTGGTTTGGAGGGAGTAGATAGGGACAGTGTGTGGAGGGGGTAGATAGGGACAGTGGTGGGAGGGGAGATAGAATGAATATAAGGGGGGGAGTGATAGGGAGAATGCGCAGTGTACCTCAGGAAGTGGCGAGTGAAACATCGACTGTGAGTATTACAATATGGCCTCTCTACCTTCATCCACCCACTGAGCTGATTCCACCCTCACTAATAAACAACCATTCATCCCTTATATTAAAGAATTTTTTCTTTCTACTTATTATACTTTTTCGTAAATGAAATAGTGTTTGTGTATGTTTTCGGTAAAAGTGAAGATATTTTGTAGTTCTAATAACTCAATTTTTTAACGACAAATGTCTATTCTAAAAATAAAATATACCTACTTGCAGGTAGCTAATATCTTCTACATATTGTGTAGATATTTAATAATTTTGGCCATAAAAAGGTAAATCCTTTGGGACCAAAGCGTACACATTCATGAGTCCCAGGTTAGAAACGCATTCAAAATTTAGAATTGAAATTCATATGTTCGGTGACTTATTTGATAAAATTTGTTGATATTAAGGAGAGTTTCATAAAAAAATAAAACTAAATTATTTTTAATACTTGGGTAACGGGTAGGTGTGTACTTTTTTGTACTTATATAGAGAAAGAAGTTTAGACCTAGAATCATGTCCTATTCCTAATCCTATAACAATTTATTCCGTATTATCTTAAATCCTTATTCCTTCGAAACCGAAATGTTTCGCGAGTATATTTTTAATTGTTCGCGAGTTTAAGTGTGTACATCTGGGGTCAGAGTATTCCAAGTCCAGCAGCGAGACGTTGGCTATTAAAGTAAGATATCTTTATAATAATCTATTCTTATAATAAAGTAAGTAATAAATAGTCTAAAATTTTCAAGTAATTTTTTCGAGTTTTTCACAAAAAAGATCAAACAAAATAAATAAATAATAAAAAAAGAAAATTAAAACTTTAAGTTTAAAATCAATTTGTCTAAATAAATGATATATTTTTAATATAATTTTATTGCGAATATTTGTATAAAAATACTTTAAATTCACTATATTATTTTACTAATAATATCTTTTATCTATTTTCAGGTACGTGCTCGTATTACTAATATTAATCGATCCAGATCGCAGGTCGAAACACGAGACGTTGGCTGTTAAGGTAATATATCTATTTAATAGTCTATATTACTTTAAATTCACTAAATTATTTTACTAATAATTTCTTTTTATCTATTTTCAGGTAAGTGGTCGTCCTACTAATATTAACATTTACTAGATTAAGTATTTGATTTTCTTATTCCTGGAAAATCAAATTTTATTTTTTTTTTTTTTTTTTTTTTTTTTGGTTTTTTTTTTTTGGGGGGGGGGGGGGGTGTTGTGGGGGGGGGATGCGCAGGTCGAAACACGAGACGTTGGCTGTTAAGGTAATATATCTATTTAATAGTCTATATTACTTTAAATTCACTAAATTATTTTACTAATAATTTCTTTTTTTTCTATTTCCAGGTAAGTGGTCGTCCTACTAATATTAACATTTACTAGATTAAGTATTTGATTTTCTTATGTCCTGGAAAATCAAATTCTTAATCTTTTTAGCCTTTTATCCATTTTCCCGTAAATTCCTTACTCTTTCCATCTCGAAGTGAATCGCGAGTATATTTTTTATTGTGCGCGAGTGTCAGAGTGTTACTGTGGGGTCAGCATCGCAGGTCGAAACACGAGACGTTGGCTGTTAAGGTAATATATCTATTTAATACTCTATATTACTTTAAATTCACTAAATTATTTTACTAATAATTTTCTTTTTTTCTATTTCCAGGTAGGTGCTCGTCCTACTAATATTAACATTTTTATTAAATTATTAAGTACAAAAAAATAAATTAATTAAATTTCAAAATTATCTATATCCAATTTTGTAATCTTTTCTTTTTGTCTAAATTTTTTCCGAGCAATTTCGTCTTTATATTTTCAGTTTAATAAATTTATTTCACATGGATAGATAAATACAATTTCAATTTTGTTTAAAAAAATAACATTCAAGAATAAATAATAAATAATACACTTTTCAAAATTATCCCCTTCTTTTTAAATTTTCCCCTCGATACTTCAATCTAATTATTTTCTTTTTCTGATTTTATGCACAACTCAATATCGAACTTTCTCTCATCATACTTAGACGTTATAAATTTTTCTATATTTGTTTCTTAACAAATATTTGACAAAATTTTTATACAAAATTTCCAATGTTTAAGACTTTGATACGAATCAAATTGCAGTATTGGAGACATTGTACTGGTATTTGATTCGTACAAGGTCTTTTAACAATTACTTATCTCAAGTCTAGACGTATTCTGTTACAAATATAATGTCTCCTATTTGTTTCAAAATACGTGTCTAACCTTGAGATTTTAATTATTTTCGGCTTTCAAATTGTATTGGACATTTGAAAATAAAGAAAATATTTAAAATTTTAAAAATATCACTCTATGAGTATGATATTATATAATTTGCGATCAAAATTATATTCCTTTTATTATTATTTATTTATCTATCCATGTGGGGGGTGGTGACAGCTGCCTACTCGTGGTGCCCCCTGTTTCGCTAAACAGCTGTCTATGTCTCTGTGTATAAATTAACTATTGAGATATAATCATATATAATAATATTACATTTGCATGAATTATTACATATATAATACACATTAATGATCATTTTCAATTTCTAAAACTCAAAATATGGGGGAATAAGGCTATTAAATTTGAAAAATTCATTTGCCGTCTTACTTAGAAAATCTATTTGTCGTCGGTCGCTCCACCAGGAAGACAACGCTAGTGCAGGTGCACTGTAAAACTAAACACTTCTTTCATTCCTTCAAATTGGCGGGTGCAAGGCTTTGGAATGAACTTCCATCCAAATTTCATGCAAACCCGACTCTTGGTGCTCTCAGGTCTTCGTTCTTTATGGATCCCACCCAATAACTGATACTCCTTACTCTTATTTCCTTTATGTCTTCTAATCTTTCTCTACTTTTTTTTTCTCTCTTCTTCCCCATAAAATTTGTGTATTGGTGAACTCTTTTGCCAAATTTGTAAAATATTGTTGCTAAATTATGTATAAACACTAGGTGGGACCTAAGGTCCTATGTTTGTATACTTTGTTAAATAAATAAATAAAATAAATAAATAAAATAAATATATAAATATATAATAATATTACATTTGCATGAATTATTACATATATAATACACATTAATGATCATTTTCAATTTCTAAAACTCAAAATATGATAAAAAATATTACTTTTTAAATTAATAAGTAAAATTCATTCAAAATTTATGCAAATAATATTATATTATTATATATGAAATTTGAAATATTTATATTCGACTGAAAATACAAGGGAAACTTTTCTCTCTAAGTATTATTAGTATAATAATTTAATAAGTAATAGTACCTGGAGGCCCCGAGCGATGCTCGGTAACTTCTTCCTTCAGTTAAAAGCTTTATTTTAATATTATTTTTAATTTAAAATTCTGATAAAAAGGTCGATTTTTTTTTGAGAGCCGCTTTTAAATTAAAAAAATACAAAAATATATAATAGTCGCCCAATGTAGCCCCCCCCCCCCCCCCCCACCTGCACCCCGCTCGACCCCACCCCCGAAACCTCTCCCTACCCCGGATTCCCCACCACTGCGCCCCACCTCCTGCACCTGTTTTGATTCAACCATATCATTCATTTTTATTCATCCAATTAATAAATAAAACCTATCAAAATGTGTTGTTTTTTTCAGAAAATTGAGACCTGCTTATGCGAAATATATTTTTAAATAAATTCTTGATTATTTTTTATTCTATTAAATAAATAAAGTTCTTTATAAAAACAATTATAAAACGTTTATTAATATTTCTAACCTTTAGGGAGAACAAAAATATGTTAAAATCCACAATCACAATACTTTTTCAAGGCCTTTTAGAACAATGAAACAAACAACCCATTGTCTGCCTGGGTATAAAAGGAAAAGGGAAACCTTTTTTAAAACCATAAGAATGGGATTTAAATAAAATAAATAAATTTAAATTTAAATTTGAAGGATTTTGAGTCAAATAAGATTTGACCCCATTTAGCGATCCTTTTTCTCCAGCTGTCCAAATATCACCAGCTCCATCGTGTTATCCAATGGGCCTTCTTCAATTTCATCTTCGTTATTTGCATTCATTTTTCTATTTAATTCGTCCATCTGAAATTAAATAAATAAATAAACTTAAATTCTGTTTCAAGTTTCAAATTCCGAATTCCTTCTTAATATTTCAATAGATAAATAAATAAATAAATACGTTACATTTTTATTTAAATATTCCATTATATTTTGCATAGACTCGAATTTGATTTCAATTGGAATAATTTTATCCATTAGCTAAAAAAATAAAAAAATAGAGAATACATAACAATAGTAGAATTGATTCATAAATAAATAAATAAATACTTTACATTTTCCTTTAAAGTTTCAATTTCATTTTTAATTGAATTCGTTTCAATTTCCGTCCCCTTGATCATATAAATAAATAAATCTTACCTTTTTGTATAATTTGTCATTTTCTTCGTTTATCTCTTTTTTCTTTTTTCAAACTCTCTTTTGTACACTATAAATAAATAAATAAGTATATTATTATCATTTAATTAATTGATTTATTACAAAACTAATTCCCACTAGCAATTCTCTAAATACAATTTCACTTTTCATTTTCTGAATGGGGCACTTCTCTTTCAGTTTTCCTAAATAATACTTCATTAAGACTTGTTCCAAGTTTTCAGACATTATTTATTTATATAAGTGAATATGATTTATTTATAGGTAATAAGAAAATATCTACTTGACAACGAAATTCCAACGAGAATCCCCTTCAAGGAAATCATTTTTGGTCGCCGTGAAAATATTCTTATCTCGACTTCTCTAGGTTTATATAAATAAATAATATTAAAAAAAAAAAAAAACTAAAAAAAAACACCCTTCTAAAAAGTACAAAATAATGTAATATTTAATCAAAAAGAAGCAAGGAGAAGAAACATGTAGGTACTTTTATTTAATTTCAACAAAGTGCCCCACGCTTTTTGATTAAGTATTACATTATTTCGTACTTTTTAGAAGCGTATTTTTTATTAAGTTTTTTACTTTACCATACAGGTTTATTATTATATTGTAATCGTGCATAAAAAAAGTGTTTTTTTTTGCTTCTTTTTTTCGAAATATCTCAAAAACGGCTGAAACTATTTTGATTAAAAAAATTGAGCGAAACCAGAGCATTTTGGTCTACAAAAAAGCCCTTATAAGTGAACATCTAAAAAATTATATTTTTCGAGATAATAATAGTTTTGTCAAAATGTCTGTTAGTTAGTTTGTCAGTTACCAAATTTTTGTAGACGAGCTAGCTCAAAACTAGTGTGAATATCGAAACCAAATTTCACATGTAGTTTTGGTCCATTGAGATTAAGGGCTGATTAGATTTTGGTGCATATCGACGCAAAATTAAGGGGGGTGGAGGGGGGTGAAAAATTAAAAATCTAGGCCATATGATCAAACTCAACCAAATTTTGTATACATAATCAGTGGGACCCCAGAAGTCTAAAAATGCAAAAACTAACCACCCAAAAGGGGAGGGGGTCAAAAAATGTTAGCTAAATTTTAGGCTTGTATTATATATCATCACGTTAAAGGTAATTTATAGACTATTATTCCCAAGTTATAAATTTAATATCAAAGAACGTAACAAATTTTCTTTTAAATCAATTGAAGAACGTTGTACATCCCTATAGCTATGGTTTAAGCAACACTGCTATTGAACTTGGTACCCGTTTAGATCTCAACACTTTTGTCGTTTTTTCAAAAATAAGAATTTTCTCCACTTTGGGTGTTTCGTTCACATGCATGAAAATTACAAACACCACCCGGAAATAGTAATACAAGGTAATTAAGGTAGTTAAGACTATGGAAACTACCAAAAAAAATTCCCCGCTCTCAATCAGGCCCCCCACAACAACTCACTTAGGGAAAAACCCCAAAAACGGTGGCAACACCCCCCCCCCCCATAGAAAACAACCCAATGAATAATCCTAATTTGGTTGTTCTGGGTATCGCACTTTTAGACCACAAATGTGGAAGATGATAACAACCTTCTAAATTCAACACCCAAATCACTAAGTGGGGGCGGGTTAGGGCAGGACAATTTTGGACCCTGCCTTCGTCCCCTTCAACCGTGTTTTGCATGGGGGATATGTGGTTCCTCCCCAACCTATCTACCAAAACATCGATGGGGGGGGATGTTTGGCTGAGGGGGGCTTTACTTCAAGGCCTTGGACCAAGGGTGAAGAGAATGGGGGGAGGACAAGGGTTGCTTTCGGTACTCGAAAAGATGGCATTCACCCACGAGCGTTGGCAACGGGTTTCGTTGAAGGTGTTGTTGGGGGTTTTAGGCGTTAGCCCCCATAGCTCTTAAACTTCTTACCCCCAACAACACCCCCCGCTCAATTTTCCCATTCCTTCATAAATATCCTTCACGGCCTTGGGAGAATTTCTCATCTACGGCACCACAAACCGTCGTTTTATTTTGTTTCAACTACCAAAACACAACCATGTGAACCCCAATTCTCTCTTTACGATCAACAAATTCAATGGAATTCAATGCAACCCCATCAACAAAAATTCTCGTGCATTTCCACCCGCAAACGCAAAAGACGCCGAATAAACGTTCAAAAATAAAACTGCAACGGATCGTTGCTAAACTTTATTCAAATTCATTTGAAAAATTAATATGTTTATTCCTTTATTATTAATCAGATATCACTTGCAATTTGCAGTTCATGTTGACAATGCGCGGATCCAGGGGGTGGTGGCGGTGGGTGGAGCCTCCCCCCCCAAAGCATTGGAGATCAACATTTTTTATATGTTTATTTAATTTTTTTTTTATATAACATTAAATTTTAAAATTGAAGAAAATAAAGTTCTATGTGGGGGGTCTCTGACCCCCCCCCCACTTGGACAATTCGAAAGTAGATCTTATATACCGGCGACCGCCCCCCCCCCAAATCAAAGGTCTGGATCCGCGCCTGATGTTGACTTTATTTCAAAAATAATGATCGATTCTCATTTAACAGTCGAGGAATAACCATCCCTTCGATTATTATTAGTAACCATTGCTGAAGACATGGAGGAATCGACTTAAAATCAAAAATAGCGATCGATTCTTATCTAATACTAGAGGAATAACCTTATTGCATTCCATTTTTGATGTTTTGACTATTAATGGCAAGCTCTACTGAAAACGTGGAAGAATCGACTTAAAATCAATAAGACTAAATTCTTTTATGATAAACAACTCAAGCTTGAGAATAAGAGAATTTTTTATAAATAGAGATTTTTAATACATTTTAAATATTTGTTTCATATTATTTGTTATGAGTGTATATTACAGTTAAATAGAATCTCAAATTATATCTAAGACTTTATAATAAAACATTTATATTTATTCTCCGTTACTAATAAAACATCAATAAAGCAGCCACGTGGGGGTCCAGGGGCGAAGCCCCCAGTAGAAAAAGGCCCGCCGAAGGCGGGCCTTGAAGCTAGTTAAATATATTTTGTGTTTCATCTCCATCTATATATATAAAATTAAGGTTTTGTCTGTACATTGCTCCAAATCACGCCAAATTTTGGTTGCACACGTTTCAAGCAAAGTTATGAACAAAAACACCCTCAACAAAATTCCTGTGTGTCTGTCTGTTTCAGTGGGTTTCCACAAAAAGTTGCTCACGATTCACGTAAAAACGACTGAAGGGATTATTATGAAATTTCATATTTACATCAGATGTCTTCTAACTTACGTGATTGGGGTGCTAGAGGGGTGTTCGTGGGTTAGGGTGGGGGGGGGGGTGGGGGGGGGGGGGTGCTGGGTGGGAGTGGGGGGGTGAGGGTGGGGTTTGTGGGCTGGGGGTCCAGGGGGCGTCTCCCTGGCTAGCAAGAGGGCCGCGGAAGGCGGGCCTTGCAGCTAGTCAAATTATATTTAAAAAATCCCGGGTCAATATTCAGGTAGTGCTGCGCCCTGGGAGCGCTCAAATAACTAAAATAGAGGTGGCAGAGTGGGGGAAGCTTTTTGACAACGAAATTAGCGCTTATATGAACATTTTGCTTGCATTTTTGCATGTTACATGTTCCGTCTTGTTTCTAACCATAGATCAAAGATATTAAGTACAAAATCTTGGCAACAATATTAAATCAATTTATAATTGTGATCTTTGAGTTCAAAAAATAATAAATTCATAATGAAAGATATTAAGAATAATAATGATTCTCCTATCCATACAGGTGAGTGATGTTAGAAATCATTCAATACAAACAAATAGATAACTATTAAGTATAGAATAAGTTTTACTGTGCCAAATTTTATTCACAAATGACAATTGAACGTTAATTTCGGAAATTCAAAATGTGTCATCTGGTCAAAATCAAAGCGAAAATCTTCTGTCAAAAAACAACTTGAATAGGTTTGGTTTAGGATCTCAGTAATGTTATATGTTATATATTCATTGGTTACCAATATTATATCTATCTACTCTTATTAAACGAGCAAAAATTGTTTATATATATATATATAACTTCCTATCAAGATCTAGAAATGGAGGTAAAACACCAGGCAGCTAAGTCTCTAAGGGCCAGTTGTATGTCGGTTGGTAAAGTCTTTATAAAAGTTGACAAAGGGTAAAACCTTAGAATTCACCTATGTGCCCGGGGGAATGGCAGATGAAAGTGTGTGTCATCTGATTGGCCCACGGTGAATTCTAAGGTTTTACCCTTTGTCAACTTTTACAAAGACTTTACCAACCGACATACAACTGGCCCTCAATGATACAATCTGGAATAACAAACACTTAAGGAAAGAAGCCAAGGTACGAATTTACAAATCAGTTGTTCGACCTGTTTTAACATACGCCCCTGAAACAAGACCAGAAACAGCGAAAACAACACAAATCCTGGAAGCAGCCGAAATGAGGACGTTAAGGAGAATTTTGAACTTAACACTGTTCGACAGGGGGAAAAAAAAGTGATGATATCAGAGAAGCGTGCGGCATTCAAAAAATAAGCGAGTGGATAAGGAGAAGAAAAGAAGAATGGTATGCACATGTAGGAAAAATGTCCGACGATACGATATTAAGCAAAATAATGAAAAATCGCTCAGAAGGGAAAAGGAGTAGATGTCGTCCTAAGAAAACATGGCACGACGATCTGGTATAAACAGACCTGAGGTTTATAAAGGAAGGAGAAGAAGACCATTGAATAAGACAATCAGAAAAATAAATTTTAAAACTATTTTTTACATGAAATAATGTATAGATTGTATTTGAGGCTTCGATTTCGGAGATTACTTCCCCACCATCGACTGTACTTGATCTTCTAGCTTGCGATAATATTTTTAGTGCGTGTTTTTTAATAAGAGGAATTTTTAATCAATTAAATTGTTTAATTTTAATATATACTAGCTGCAGCTGGCTGCCCTCTTGCTAGCCAGGGGCCCTGCCCCTGGACCCCCAACCCACGAACCCCACACTCACACCCCACTCCCACCTACCCCCCCCCCGAAACTCACCCTGCACCCGTGTCCAACCCACGCCTCCACACCACCACCCCAACACTCCATCGCGCACCCCACCCACCTCGGCCCCCAACCCACGAACCCCAACCTCACACCGTACTCCCACCCACCATACCCCCCGAAATCCACCCCCGCACCATGCACCCGTGCCCAACCCCACCCTAACACTCCATCCTGCACCCCACCCACCTCGAACCCCCACCTCCGTACCACCCCACTACGCCACTGGACCCTCACCTGAATCCCCCACCAGACCAACCCTGCACCCCCCCGCGCTCCACCCCTACTCCGCCTTGCTCCGTCACTCCACCCCCGCCCACACCCTCCGCACCCAGTTTTTGCATTTCTAGCCTTCTATTGACCCACAGATTATGTATACAAAATTTTGTTGAGTTTGCTCCAAGGGCAAGAATTTACATCTTCCCCCTTTTTGGGGGAATTTTTTTAAACAAAAGTTGTCAGAAATCACATCCCCTAGAACTTTGCTCATTATAAAATTTGCCGTAGGAGTTTGGGAGTTATTTGATAATTTTCATTCGGGCGCCCCCCCCCCCCCCCAAATCCCCTTTTGGGGTCAAAATATCAAAACGTTATATAGCTAAAAACCTAAGTTAGAAGACATCTGATACAAATATGAAATTTCATAATAATCCCTTCAGCCGTTTTGACGTGAATCGTGAGCAACTTTTCGCGGAAACCACTGAAACAGAGACAGACATACAGACAATTTTGTTGAGGGTGTTTTCGTTCATAACTTTGCTTGAAACGTGTGCAGCCAAAATTTGGCGTGATTTGGAGCAATGTACAGACAAAACCTTAATTTTATATATTTTATATAGATATTAATATTTGGTATAAAGTATTCGTAGGTTTTAAAATTAAAAAAACAATTAATAAATAAAAGAAAATTGAAAAAAATGTAAACAAACTTTTTTATTGACATTTTCATCTATAAATAATTATTTTAATTAAGAAAAGATCAATTAAAATGAAATTTGTCGAGGTCCAAACCTAGCCAGATCGTTTTCTCATCCTCAAAACTTGTTAATAATGTTGGTTTCATCAAAATCTGTAGAGCCGTTTTCAAAATAGAACTAAGATACAAATATATTAGGCAGATCAAAAAGTCTGGAATAATACTATGATATGGGGCTAGTATGTAGAAAAAGTAAAAAATCTTAGTTTCGTGTTCTGATTAAACACTATTATTTACTCAAGAAAACGATAACCGAGACCAAAACCTAGCTAGATAAGTATTATCCAGACTCTACACCGTCGATCAAGATGATTCAAAAGTGGTTTTCTGACTTTCATTGCGCCCGGACAAGCACAAGTGATGCTGAACGATCTGGACTTCGAAAAGAGGTCTGACACCAGAAAACGACCAAAAAATCCATGATATTATGTTGAACGACCCCAAAGTGAAATTGAGGGAGCTAGCTGAGATCACAAAGATGTCGTATGGCAGTGTATTCAATATCATACATGATATTTTGGGTATGAAAAAGCTTTGCGCGCGATGGGTGCCGCATTTACTCACAGTGGTGTTAAAATGAATCGTGTTACGACTTCCCAGCAGAATTTGGCAATGTTTACGCGAAATTCAAAGGAGTTTTTGCGTTGATTCATAACCATGGATGAAACATGGATCCATTTCTACACACCAGAGTCAAAACAATGGGATTCTCCAGGTGAAAGTCCTCCGAAGCTTCCAAAAACTCAGGAATGGACCAGAAAAGTTATGGCCTCCGTATTTTAAGATAAGCGTGGAATAATATTCATCGACTATCTTGAAAAAAGGTAAAACCCTAACTGGCGAATATTATTCATCATTATTGGATCGTTTATCATCATTTATCATCACGACAATGCAGCTGCTCATTCATCGTTAGTTGCGTAAGCAAAATTGCAGAAAATCGGATTTGAACTGGTTCCTCATCCAGACCTGGCCCCCAGCGACTTTTACCTGTTTCCAAACCTGAAGAGATGGCTCACCGATAAGCGATTTCACTCAAATAGCTGAAACTGAGGCCTATTTTGAAGAGCTTTCGAAGGATTACTTTTCGGACGAGATAAAAAAGTTAGAAAAACGTTGGACTCGCGCTGTATTGACTTAAAAGGAATATATGTTGAAAAATAAAACCGAATTTGGCCAAAAAAATGTTTTCTTGTTTTACTTATTCCAGACTTTTTGATCTGCCTAGTATAAACAAATATATATATACAATTTGTCGTTTTAAGAGTAATAAATTTCATTAAAAAATTAATTATAATTTAATTAAATATAAATTATAATGTAGATAGGTTAAAATTATAAATAAAACATTTATTTCAAAATTCTGAATAACAAAGCAGGAATGGAAACATGTATAAGATAACTGACACAATATAATATATATTATTAATTGAGATTATTTTTCTCTGTGAAAAGTAAAAAACTTGAATTTTTTTTAAAGTTCATTTTATTTTTCAGATGCTGAGAGTCCAAATAAGAATGCTAACGCAAAAAACACCATGAAAAAAGAAAAAGGCATCATGTGTAAAATTTGTTCCAAGCCGTTCAAGAACAAATCCGCCCTGGCGACGCATGCACGCATCCACACGGAGAACGTGTTCCCGTGTCCGGAATGTTCAAAGAAGTTCACTTCGAAGAAAACCTTGAATAATCATTTAGCAACTACTCATTCCGAGGCTGAGAAGCAGTTTATATGCGATGTCTGCACGAAGGGCTTCTTGCACAAAGGCCACCTGACAGATCATTTGCGAATTCATTCCGGCGAGAAGCCGTTCGAATGTGCACACTGTGCTCAGCAGTTTGCCAGAAAAACCGACTTGAAGGTCCATTTGCGCATTCACTCTGAGGAGAAGCCCTTCGAATGCACCGAATGCTCCATGAAATTCACACAAAGCTCCAACTTTAATCGGCATCTTCAGCTCCATTCGGGTGACAAGTCCTTCGCTTGTGCCGAATGTTCAATGAAATTCGCACGAAAAAGTCACCTGATAACCCATTTTAGGTCGCATACAGGTGAGAAGCCGTACTCTTGTCCACATTGCCCGGCAAAGCTATCAAATAAAGGGAATTTAAAAGTACATTTAGAAAGTCATGAAGTGGTTGGGAAAAAGAAACCCTTTAAATGTAGCGAGTGTTCGAAGAGATTTGTACAAAAGGCTCATCTCAATCGGCATTTGAAGCTGCATTCTGGTAATAAGCCCTTCGCTTGTACTGAATGTTCATTGACATTTGCCCGACAGGAATACCTGACCTCCCATTTAAGGACACATTCCGGGGAAAAGCCGTTTGCATGTTTACAGTGTTCCATGACTTTCCAGGACAAAAACTCATCTCAACACACATTCAAAAGTTCACTCAAAATAATTCTCTGGCTAAAGGTAGATAAAACGAACCAAAGGCTCATGTATATACTATCATGTAATTAACTGATAGAGGAATAATCAGATTGTTATATTTTGTAAAAAAAATCGGTTGTCTGTAAAGTCGGTTTACTGACGATAGTTGAACGTGACAACGTCATAAGAAAATACCATTCCATCAGTATTTTCTTATGACGTTGTCACGTTCAATATCAGTAAACCGACTTTACAGACAACCGATTTTTTTCATAAAATTCTTCGTTCAGAAAATCATTTTAAATTTACAAAATACTTGAATAAAATTTATTGTTTAAATTTCTACTCGACTGTTAAAATTTAATTTTTGATTTTATTATTTTATAATAATAAATTTTGTATTGACATTATTTCTTTCAGCAAGTAAACTGAATAAAAGTTGTTGTTCAATTAGTTACTTAATTATTTTTGCAAATTTAATTGTAATTTGTTGTAAAAAAGTAATAATTTTGAATAATTTATTATAAGAATAAACTGTGATTAAATTATTGTTCATAAATCTTAAATTTAAAATTTAAAATTTGGAAACATCATTAAAATTTTTGTAACTGTAGCTTTTAAAAAGCCCGCCTCAATCTTTGTCGCTCGTTCCGCGCTCTCGCTTGCACTTCAAGCCTTAAATGGAACGCCTCAGATGAGTCATGTTTTTTCGAGCGTGCAGCCGGCTTCATCGAATTATAAGACGTTGTCACGTCAAAAAAAAAAGGGATTAATTTTAGTTTTTGCAAGAAAAAAAATATGAAACATTTAAAATGTTATGTACTTATATAAGTTAATAGTTTATGTTATTTGGAACTATAAATAAATATTTTTTGATCTATTCTTGAATTTATTTATTTATTTATTTATTTAACGGGCAGTCACACCCTTTTTTACAAATCATAAGTACATGTATATAAACAGTAAAGTATGAAAAAATAACATAAGAATAAAATATAAATGACAAAGACGATAGGAAAAGATAGTTGATAAGATTAACATCTTATAATCTGTCTTAGAAAATCTATTTGTCGTCGGTCGCTCCACCAGGAAGACAACGCTAGTGCAGGTGCACTATAAAACTAAGCACTTCTTTAATTCCTTCAAATCGGCGGGTGCAGAGGGGGGCCTTGAAATGAACTTCCATCCAAATTTCATGCAAACCCGACTCTTGGTGCTCTCAGGTCTTCGTTCTTTATGGATCCCACCCAATAACTGATACTCCTTGTTGTTGGGGCTCTCTTGTGCTGAGTGCTGTGTGGCGCTTAGATGCCGCGCCCCCCATCAAGTCGATGGGGGTCCTAACAATCTTGCGTATGCAGAGTTGTAGGTTGCGTGTTCATATAGGGTGTGTGCAGGGGGAGGGGCTGCTGGATGGCGGTGGCCCCCCCAGATTCGAATGTTCGAACCCCATTCGCTACTCCAGTCGAATCGAGTCCCTTTAATTATAGCATGGGTGAATATATTTCACTCATGCAAAAGCGGCTCAACGATCCGACTGAGTCATCTAGCGGCCGTGTCTCAAGGCTCGTCACCATGAGCGAGAGCGGGCCGCTTCCACTCCTTACTCTTATTTCCTTTATGTCTTCTAATCTTTCTCTACTTTTTTTTTCTCTTCTTCCCCTTCAAAATTTGTGTATTGGTGAACTCTTTTGCCAACTTTGTAAAATATTGTTGCTAAATTATGTATAAACACTAGGTGGGACCTAAGGTCCTATGTTTGTATACTTTGTGAAATAAATAAAATAAATAATTAGAAAACAAAAGTCCAATGATAAATGAATAGGAAAAAAAACTTATAGATTATTAGACACACATTTCAATAAAATTATATAAATGAACAAGGGCGTTTTTAAAGACAAAACCTAAGAACAAATATAAATATATGCACCAGATATGACATAACAAAACAGGTGGGTTTACAAATAAGGAAAGTGGTTCAAGTGGCTTTTTTTTTATATAACTTGGAAACAATATGCTTATTTAATTTTATGTTTTTATTTCAGATCTTATACGATTATTTTTTTATTATTATTTTTTCCTATTTATTTTTACTTTACCATACAGGGTATGGTCAAGTATTGTAATCGTGCATGAAAAAAGTGGTTTTTTCCTTCTTTTTTTTCGAAATATCTCAAAAACGGCTGAAACTATTTTGATTAAAAAAATTGAGCGAAACCATGGCATTTCGGTCTACAAAAAAGCCCTAATAAGTGAACATCGAAAAAATTATATTTTTCGAGATAATAATTGTTTTGTCAAAATGTCTGTTAGTTAGTCTGTGCGTTACCAAATTTTGTGGACGAGCTAGCTCAAAAACTAGTGTGAATATCGAAACCAAATTTCACACGTAGTTTTGGTCCATTGAGATTAAGAGCTGATTAGATTTTGGTGCATATCGACCCAAAATTAAGGGGGGTGGAGGGGGGTTAAAAATTAAAAATCTAGGCCATTTGAGCAAACTCAACCAAATTTTGTATACACAATCAGTGGGACCCCAGAAATCTAAAAATGCAAAAACTAACCGCCCAAAATGGGGTGGGGGGTCAAAAAATGAAAATCTAGGCCCTTGTACCAAACTCAACCAAATTTTGTATACATAATCAGTGGACCCCCAGAAGTCTAAAAATGCAAAAATTAACCGCCCAAAATGGGGGGGGGGGGTCAAAAAATGAAAATCTAGGCCCTTGTACCAAACTCAACCAAATTTTGTATACATAATCAGTGGGACCCCAGAAGTCTAAAAATGCAAAAACTAACCCCCCACCCCTACATGATTATAAATAATTTTATTAAATATTAAATATAAGTGAGGGGCCAGGTTGTATGGTAAAGTCAAGTGGATGGCCACATCAGAACACGTCAGCTTATTTTTATAATGTTTATCAATATGAACGAATGTGGGCAAATTGGTGTACGAGTAAACAAATATACACATAATATGTGGACCATTTAGAAAGCTAGAAATGCAAAAACTGGGTGCGGGGGTGGGGTGGATGTGAGAGGAGGAGGTGTGTATTGTGGGGGATCCGGGGGTGGGAGGCGAGGTTGGGGTGGGTGGGGGAGGAGTGGGGGTGCAATGGTGGGGCTGGTTTCGGGGGGTCAAGAGGACTGTAAGAGGCGACTGTGGGTCAGTGGGTAGAGTGTTGGGTCGCTGACTCGAAGATCGCTGGTTCGAGACCGAGTCTCGGCAGATAGATATTTTCAGTCGCCTCCTCTTGGAAAGTAATGGCAACCTACCAAGAGTATAATTGCCTAGTAACCTCTCCAAATTAGCCGTTCGGAACCGGCGTTAAAAAGTAGGTCCCATATATCTGTGTAAAACAACTAAACACACTCAGCACAGGTATATGTGGAGAGGAGCCGACACCCGTTTCGGGTATGGCACTCGAAGAAGAAGAATTACTATATACCGGGTGAGTTTTTTTATCTTGAGACAGTCTTATAACTCAAAAACAGTGCATTATATGAAAAAAAAGTTTCAAATAAAAGTTTATTTATATGGAGGGGGAAACTAAACTACGCTATTGTTTGTTTACCTAGAACAAGCTTTCAAGGGTATTTCAAGGTCAAGTTCTGTTTTTTAAATGGAAACCTATATATTTGTTTACATATTCTGAATCTACAAAAAAAACTGAACAACTTTCATAAGAACTATTTTTTTATTCGACATCAAATAAACAAAATATTAAATCAATTAGATCTCAGAAAAAAACCCTAATAATTATTTTTAACAATTATTCAGCTTAATTATCAAATAATAATGATTAAATAATTAATTATTAAATCGAAAAGTCAAAACAATGAAAATAAGTGTTTATAATGATCTTAAAACTTCATTATACACAGATTTAAGAGATTATTTTCTACTTATTAGAACTACTTAAAATTCTTGAGTTTAAAAAAGTTTATTTCTCGTGTCAATCCAGTAGATAGTTATATTGTATTACCATAATAAAAATGGATCATTTTTTGTTGAAGACAGAATTAAAATGGTCATAATTTATGGTGAATGTGGAAGAAGTGTTATGGGGCTGCCATTGAAATGGATGCCGAGCATTTCCTGACAGGGATACACCCTCACGAGCTTCATTTTATCGTGTTGTAAATCTGTTAAAAAAACATCAGGAAATGTAAAGGGTACGAAGAAACTGAAACATGCCAAAATAACGAAATTGGAACTGGAATTCATCCAGAAAACTTGCGATAACACTATGGAATATCACAGAACAGTGTCGGAAAATGATTAAATTATTGATTATTATTAAATTATTTATTTAATAATTAAATATTTGATCATTATTATATGATAATTAAGTTGAATAATTGTTAAAAATAATTATTAGGGTTTTTTTCTGAGATCTAATTGATTTAATATTTTGTTTATTTGATGTCGAATAAAAAAATAGTTCTTATGAAAGTTGTTCAGTTTTTTTCGTAGATTCAGAATATGTAAACAAATATATAGGTTTCCATTTAAAAAACAGAACTTGACCTTGAAATACCCTTGAAAGCTTGTTCTAGGTAAACAAACAATAGCGTAGTTTAGTTTCCCCCTCCATATAAATAAACTTTTATTTGAAACTTTTTTTCATATAATGCACTGTTTTTGAGTTATAAGACTGTCTCAAGATAAAAAACTCACCCGGTATATTTGTATTTTTTTTAATTTGGTTACCGTGCATTGCTCGGTGGCTCCAGTTACTAGATACCTATGTTTAAAAATGATTTGCTTTAAAATATTATAAATTTCTTTGTGATTTACTAGTATAAATGTTAGTTTTTCTATATAACTATACCTACATACCATATAATCTGGGATAAGAAAATTTTTCTCAATCAAAATTGGGTCCCGAATGAAAAAAGTTTAAGAAGGCGCTGCCTTTTTAGGCAAACCGATTTTTACTTCTATTAGCCTAGTATTAGATTCAAGGGAAAATTTTCTCATTTTTTTTTTCTTTTTTGCTCACTGTGTATTGAAAAATGCGAGAAAAAATAATTTTGTCTCTTTTTCTGGAACCAGATACCCACGATAATTTAAGAACGAAAAAGTCGTAGAAAGTTCGTTCTTTCTATTTATTTATTTATTATAACATTGTATCTGTAGGGCCATTTAGCCCCTTTATTGTACAATTTTAGACCAAAATATTTACAAAAAAATTAATTAATATAATACAAGAAAAAAAACAAAAAAATCAAAGGAAAGATACATACTAAATATATGAAACAAAAATAAAAAAAAATACAAAATATATAGAAGGAGAGGGAGAAAAAAAAATTACAATATATAGGATATAAAAACAAAACAAAAATTACAATATATAGGATATGAAAACAAAAATTACAATATATAGGATATGAAAACAGAAACAAAAAAAAATTACAATATATAGGATATAAAGCAAAAAAAAAAAATTACAATAAATAGGATATAAAACAAAAAAATAAAAACAAAAAAAAAAATATATTAGGCTAGGTGCCTGTGTAGTTCTGCTTCGAATACTTCTGGGCGCCCAATCTTCCTCAAGTTGAGTGGCAGTGCGTTCCAAACCTTGGTCGCCGTGACCTCAAATGAGTCCGCCATCATTTTGCTTCTGTGTGGCGGACAGACCAGAGCGCGCGCACGTGTTGACGGGCCACAGGCCAGGGTTCGACATAGGTAGTCCGGCGCACGTCCCAAGAGGACCCCGTACACAAACTTAGCATACCTATACTTTTTTTTTTTTTTTTTTTTTTTTTTTTTTTTTTAATGCAATCGAATGCAAGAAGGGGTGCACCAGTAAAGATGTAGCCCCTATGGATCTCGAAAGACCCTTGCATTACCGAAGAGAAGGGAAAGTTGATTAAGTGAGAGGGTGTAGACGTAGGTGTCTATGCACCCTGGTTTTGAAGGTTTGAAGATCATAGGTGCTGGGAAAGATAGAGGCTGGGAGAGAGTTCCAGTTCCTTGAAGTCATGGGGATATATGTATTCGCGAATGAAGTGGTCCGGCACTTTTCCAATTTGACCGCGAAAGAGTGTTGGGAGTCGGCAAAACGTGTGCTGCGTGCAAAGCATGCTTTGGGGGGGGAATTATTGATTTTATCTCATCAGAGCACCTGCCGTGATAGTATCTATAGAAAAGGGAAAGGGCAGAGACATCTCTTCGATGAGCCAGCGAGTCGAGGGAGTCGGTGAGGGTAGAATCGTCAATTAGCCTGACGGCTCGTTTCTGAATTGCATCAAGGGTAGCAAGAGAATATTTTGAGGCTCCTCTCCACAGATGAGAGCCGTATTCGAGACAGGGGCGGATTTGGGCCTTGTAGATGGTGAGAAGTTGTGGGGTTGTGTAAAATCGCTTGGACCTGAATAAGAAGCCAATCTTCCTTGCTGCAGATTTCGCCACAGAGGAGATGTGTTCATTCCAAGACAGGTCAGATGCGACAGAGACGCCCAACATGGATAGGCTGTCACACATTTTCAGGGTATTCGAATCGAAGTGAATATCAGGGAAATCTCTATTTTCGCGCCTAGAAATTAGACAACATTGAGTCTTATTTGAATTGAAGTTAACTAAATTTTGAGAGCCCCATTTATTCAGTTTGTCTAGGTCGAGAGTAATTGAGGGAGGCAATATTGATTCGATTATTCGGGAGAGAGGGTTTGCCGTGTAGAGAGTGCTATCGTCGGCGTAACAATGAGTGGGGTTTGCCGTTTTGATCAATAAGGTCGTTTATATAAATAAGGAAGAGTGTGGAGGAGATTACAGAGCCTTGGGGAACACCAGAGTTTGTGGAGAACGATTTTTCTTCGGGATAACTTTAGAAATCTCGTCATCCATTGCCGGACACTTATGACAGTTGCTACCCCCTGCCAGACACCCCTAAACTTTAATAAATTATAATTATACTTTCGTTATAATATAAAAGATAAATTTTATATATGTTACTTGGCGACCTATAAAAAAATGTTACCTCAATAGGCGGACAGTTTTAATGGTTTTTACATAGATTTTTGACATTTCGGTTATTATTGATAACCATTGGTGAAGACATGGAGGAATCGACTTAAAATCAAAAATAACCATCGATTCTTATCTAATACTAGAGGAATAACCTTATTGCATTCCATTTTTGTTGTTTTGACTATTAATGACAACTTCTACTGAAAACGTGGAAGAATCGACTTAAAATCAAAAAGACTAAATTCTTTTATGGCAAACCACTCAAGCTTGAGTTTCTTAAAGTTTAGGGGTGTCTGGCAGGGGGTAGCAACTGTCATAAGTGTCCGGCAATGGATGACGAGATTTCTAAAGTTATCCCGAAGAAAATATAAAAAAATTGAGCTTTATACTTTAACGAATTTAAAGTACTATTTTATACACCTTTATTACCTGTTACCTGCCAAAGTAACCACAACCCAAACTCTATAGTCGCTGGTCGTTCTTACCTGTATAGGGGACATGCACAGAAAAACTTTCAGCTTTTATAAAATAACGAAGGTCTGGCCGTCGTGGGCTCTTGGGCTATTGCGATGGCAATGTCACAGAATAGTGGCCCAAAATTATTTTTATTAATTATTATTAAATTGTTTATTTAATAATTAATTATTTAATCATTATTATTTGATAATTAAGTTAAAAATAATTAATAATTTTTTTTATGAGATCTCATTGATTGATGTATTTTGTTTATTTGATGTGGTATTAAAAAATAGTTCCTTTGTTTTTTTTTTGTAGATTAAGTAAACGTAATGAAAAATATAAGGTTCCATTTAAAAAACAGAAATTGACCCAGAAATACCCTTGAAAGCTTATTCTATGTCGACAAACAATAACCTAGTTTAGTTTCCCCCTCGATATAAACAAACTTTTATTTAAAACTTGTTTTCCATATAATATACTGTTTTTGAGTTATAAGACTATCTCAAGATAAAAAACTCACCCGGTATATCAAATATATATGGCTGATTCTCAAAAAAAATCGAAATTGATGTCCTTGCTGATTCCTGTGAAATGGGATTCTAAGTTATCGTAACAAAGAATTTTTTATGAAACTACATCCCTAGGCGTACCAAATTATAAAACAGATTTATCTTTTTTATCATAAATAAAAAATATATGTTCAAGTAAATACCCTAAAAATCATTCCCTCACTGTGTCCCAACCGCCAAATTCACATAGATTCAAAGATCTAATTCGAAAAGCTTCTTATAACTGTCTGCTATCTTATTATTTATTCATATATAATAGTACTGGCTGTACATAAATGTGTATATAGTTTAAACACGACAAACGGAAAAGTCAAAAAATATATTTTTAAATTCGTCCTTAAAAAACGAATCTTTCCCTCCCCGTTGTTTAAAAGTAGGATTAAAACATATTTTCAAATTTTATGGTGAACGCTCCTTTTTTTTTTTTGGAGGTTAGAAATATTTTTTTTCTATATATATATCCCACTCGGGTTGAGTGATAAGATTTAGTGTTAAAACTAAAAAAAAAATTTTTTCCCAAGTTTATATTTTGGGCCGTCATTCCCTCACACCGTGTTGTAAAAAGTTAAGCGCTTATTTATGTATCATTTATCATATATTTGTATGTGTTTCTAGAATTAATAAAGTATCGCACATTCACATGGGAAATTATAAGGTTATTTTTTCTACTTTTGTGCAATAATGTTTCGTTTTCTCATTCCCTCACCTCCCTCATGCAAATTGTTGGTGTTGGTGTTCTAAGCGACGGTCCAGTAAACCAGTACAAGAACAAGTTTATGTTCCATGTTGTCTCTCACCATTTATCATATTTTTTTCCGGGTATCACATATTTTTCTTGGAACTATTCAGAACCCAGAACTATATGGACCCCCTCACCCCCCTTTAAACTCAAAAAAGTTGGGGACCACTATAACGTTTTAGACAATTAGCCCATGTACTATCAAATTTACAAAAGAAATTCCATAATAATTAAAAAAAAATTACCATCAAATTATCGAAGTCATTTTTCGATTTTTTTTTT
>JAKCPI010009900.1:0-23740 GCA_023213315.1 Euborellia annulipes
AAATTTTTTCCATCCCTAAATGCAAAAACCATATTTATGATATTCTCTAGTTCTTTAACTTTCAAAAATTTTTTTAATCTTACCAGGTATAAACAAAACAGTTATGACAGCTTGGTAAAAAACACTTTGGCCGCCTATCTTTTAGGCGTTTTGCTCTCTCTTCGTCAGTAGGACTCATTGAAATAAACTTTTAACTATTTTGTTCATAAATATTTAATAGATTTTTACTAATGAATAATTTTTGGAAAGCTAATAAACTATAAGATATCGTCAATATATGTTGTTGGCATTTGGGCATGGAAAAAATTGTATCAGGGGTGTCCAAAGTTAAAAAAAAAACTGAAATAAATTCCATTTTTCTAAACATTTAGCCGTGTTTTGCACCACTAAATCATCTCATTGGACTGAAACTTTATATTTATATGTAATTCATCAATCTTCTTAAGGGCTAAGGCTTTAAAGAAATATAGAAAATTCATTTTCTATTAAAGTTTAATTTTATTTATAACTTTAAAATTAGAGGTTAAGAGGCAAAACTGATGGCATTTTTTGGAATCAAAGCTACTCATATACCCAAGACTAGCTTCAAATACTCCGGCAATAAAATCACTGATCTCCTATGAATTTTTAAAATTGTAGAAATTTGGCGTTAATAAATAAAATTCGACATTTTTGTCTTTGTTTTATTTAAATTGTAATTATTTATTAAAATGATATGGATTTGTGTTAAATTTAATTAGAAATGTATAACCTATTCATATTAAATGTTTAATAAATTACAGTGTCATTAAGATAGATTAGAATAGGTCTTCTTAAGGGGAAACAAAGAGTTGCACTATTCTTGCCGGTAAATTTATTAAATTTATCTGTACAGAGAGTGTCAATATTAAGTCCCACCCATGCGTTTTCTTCTTGTGATTATTTCATTGTTTTTAAAAAAGAAAATAAAAATCTTTATTGGATATTTTCTAGGTTTGAACCATGAAAGCTTTCATTAAAAAATATATATTATTTTTTAAAAACAATCAAATAATCACAAGTAGAAAACGCATGGGTGGGACTTAATATTATCCCTTACTGTATCTACAGAAGGAAAAGTCATAAGCTTAGATGGATATAGGTTGAATTGTTAGATGTGTAGATATATATATATATATACTGATGATCCATCAAAGGAATACGTATGAATTAATTGTTTATATTTATAAAACAACAGTAGACTTGTTTTTTGCTGCACCTGTACTTGTTCTTCCTAATTTCTAACGTCAAGAGGAACGAACCTGTTTAGAGATGAACTCACTGCGGAATAGTCCTTATATCTTTGTGATTTTGGAGTAGGGAGGAATAAAACCAGCGTTGCCGAACACCTTTACACTTTTATTTTAAGCAGACGTTTCGTTAACCGTAACGGTTGCCATCTTCAGTACTAAGTTCAACCCTTATGGTTACCGAAACGTCTGCTTAAAATAAAAGTGTAAAGGTGTTCGACAACGCTGGTTTTATTCCTCCCGACTCTAATCTCACATACCCAGCATACAATTTAATTTACTTATATTTTTGTGTTTAATTTGGAAGGATCAGCCGAGTCCTTTAGAGGAGACACCGTTTCTAGTAGGCACCGCGTAGAGGTTCCTTCCATGTCCCCCAAATAAAGAGCCTCTTCTTCTTGAAGCTCTTACTTATATCCTCTTCTCTCTTATAATTAAATCTTGATGGGACTTAATATTGTCCCTCACTGTACCGCCGGAAACAAATTATATATCGATATGCGTGACAAACACATAATTGAGTTTTCAATTAAGAGAAAGTTGTGTCACACCAGATTTTTTCTAATAAGTTTCCTTTTGATGGATGTTCAAGAGTCTTATTGTGCTCATGGTCACCCATCCACTGTTGTTCTTAATCTTTTTTATAATCATTCCCAGTGATAATGCATTAATATTTTCTTTATTTTTTCAGTTTGAAATTAAATTAGATCATAAAATTTGTTTTGTAACAAACTCTCTCTGGCACACCCCTCCCCCATGGTTATTATTTCTTTTTTTTTTTTTTAACACACCCCCGATTTGATCACTTCTTCAAACTTGAAATGTCTCCTTGCGAAAAACCGTCAACTTCTCTTCCTCCTCCTCCTTCTTCTTATATCAAACCCCCCTACTTAATTCTTTTTTTCAGTTCAAATACTCAAATAAGAGAGAGAGGGAATATTCACCTGCCCTTTTGACCCCGAGGGAATTCTTTAACCTCCTCCCTCCCCCCGCCTCCCGTTCAAATAAGGTGAAGAGGGTAGAGTTTTTTTTTTTTTTCTAGTTTCTATATGTATATAAATTCTCTTGAGATGAAATTATTCGAGAAAAAAAAAAGTTTAAAAAAAAGAGATTACCAACCGAATAAAAAAAAATAAGAAATGCCTTTCAATCTCGAATGAAAAGTTTTTGATTTATTTTATTTTTTTTTTTTAGAAATTAACTTAAAAAGATTAAGCCAACTTATGGCGGAATCGAAAATTTAAAAACTTTATTGACGATGAAAATCGACTTGCAGTTGACAGATTAGCCTGAGATTTTGCACTGTTATTAGGGACAAAAAAAAATGTATTGATACTTTTGAGTACTTGAATGACGGTATTGAATGAAAAATTGTCATTCAAATAAATTTTTTTTTTTTTAAGTCTTTTCGGCATTTTAGGCCATATCGAATTTAAACTTCACAAAAATATTTTAATTACGATTCTCCAAAGAATATCTCATATTTTTTTTGTTTTGCCGCTCCGAAGGCGGGCGGCGGGGCTAGTATCAAATTATTCAATTAAATTATTTGACGATTAGTTTGTATTATAGATTCAATCGCCCTCGGGAGAATGTACAATCGTCTTTCCAGAGTGTCTCATGTATATATTTGCCAGTATAAATTAAAGTTCCGAGATAACCGAGCTGGAACTCGGTCGTTCTTTTCTTTTGATAAAATTGTAAAAAACTAAAAAAGTACATCAGTAAAGTACTAGTACGCCTGGTTTCCCAAAGACTTGATCAATTGTAATTTGTTTTCTATACCACAAATTTAAAATTTGAAAGAAATCATTAAAGAAAACTTTGATAAAAGTAGAGAAGTTCATTTGTAAAGTACTAGTAGTCGAGGTTTCCCAAAGACAAGATCAATCGTACTTTGTTCTGTATACCCCAAATTGGAAATTTTTAAAATTTGAAAGTAATCGTTAAAGCGAGCTAAGAGAAAAGTGAAAAAAAACTAAAAAAAAGTACATAAGTAAAAATATAGGTCATGAGCAAGTCCTTGCTTATTATAAAAAGTTGAGAAAATTTATCTTCTCAACTTTATAAACAAAAATTATTTATTTTTAAATTTTTTAAGTATGTATATGTTAATTTTTTTGTAGGTTCGTTATTGTAGTTTTATAATAACATTTATTGCCAAATGATTAAGAAATTTAATTACCTTAATTATTATTATTTTTTTTCTTAATTATTATTTTTCTTTAATTGTTACTAAACTCGCATTCCTCCATCCAAGGTCTTTAAATACACAGGTTGGCCAGAAACTAGTAAATAAACAATTTTCAGGTCACAGTTTTTGATTGGTCCACGTCATGAAGCTCCTCCTTGCATATATTTTTCTATTTGGTAGCATTGTTGACTGCCTATAACCTAGTTCACATTCATTTTGTTTTATTTGCAAATTTTATAGTTTCAGACTAAACTAATTTATTAGACCCTGGTATTTATACTGCTTTATTAATAATATGCCGTGTATAAATTTTTATAAATTGTTTGTTTCGAACGATTTTTTACAAAAGGAGTAGCTCCATGACGTCACTCTCTTGAAATGGAAAAAATGTAAACAAACCGAGTTTGACCCCCCCTGCCTCCATCAGAGTTTTAATATACAGGGTGTAACAAAAATAGTGATGAATATGGGTCGTTTTGATAACTTACCTACCCCAACATTAAAATTGCCTCCCTATGGGGAAATACATGGTGTTTGTCCTTCAGCTATTTTAATGCTGTGTGTATGTGTGTGTGAATGGAAAAAAAAGTATGATTGTTAAAATATATATATATAATATATATATCGGCGGAAACTAAATATATGTCGACACAAAAAATCTGGTGTAGCAAGCACAGTACACAACTTTCGATTAGAGATAGTTGTATGCTGTGCGACTTTTCACACCAGATTTTTTAAATTATAAAAATTATTTTATACTTCTCTTTTGATAATAATACTAATCAGTATCTGATGCCTGAACCAAATCACATTGCTAGAGTTCTTACCTCTTTTGTCGCCTGGGACGGGATGCGAACCCGCGACCCTTGGTATAAAAGGCCAGCTCGCTAACCCCTACACCAAGGACCGATGGCTATTTCAATTTCATTCTTATATTTAAAGAAATCATGACGATCTTTTAATGCAGAAGGTAGTTACGCTTCTTTCTGTATGATATTCATTTAATTCATTCTATTAATTGAATAGCTCAAAGGCTCAAAGAACGAAAAGTGAGAAGGGTCCCTTCCTTGTTCTTAAATTCTAATAAAAAAAAAGTAGAAGAAGAATACTTGAAAATTATTTATAATATTCTTGAAAAACTCTCTTACACCCCTGAATAATAAAATTATTTATTAAAACCCAATTCTTGTTTGCTAATAAAAACAGCTATTAGCTCCTCTCTAATATTAATTGATTAATGTAAACGTATTCATAAAAAAAAAAAACAAGCAGGCTATACATTGCAAGAGACAGTTTGGGTGAACCCTCCTAATTTTTTTTTTTGTTTTCGAAGGCCCTCTCATGAATTGTCAGTTGTAATTTGTGTTGAAATTCGCTCAAAGACATTGCGACAAGGAGGGGGAGAAATCGGGAATGGGATATGTTGAAGGACGGGGAGGGGAGGGGGAGAGGGCAGAACAACATTATTATTATTATTATTTTTTTTTTTTTTAGGATAAACAATTTTAATTATACTATCCGCATCGCCTGCCTTTGGCGTCTTATATGTCGCTTTAAATGTATTTTAATAAATTTTTGATCTTATCTATTTGTTAAATAGACCCTGTTACGCATTAGTGTGTCAAGCGCCATCTACCGAGTTTTAAGAAAATTAACATTAAAGTTTTTTGTTTTTATTGGATTATAGGCCTATATAATTTTTTTTTTGTCAATTGTGCAAGTAACATTAAATATAAATTATTTTAGGACATATTTCACAAAAAATACTATTAATTATACCATTTGAAACAATATTCCGTGCTTAACTCAATTTTTAATTTTTTTTGGCGCTTGACACACTAATGCGTAACAGGCTCCAAATAAAGGACGTCAGGTGGAGAGATAAAACTGCTGGTTTTTATTCTCCAGCCTCATCACTCTACTCATTCCAGCCTACTATATAATTTTTTTATCTTAATTTGAAAATCTCACTTTAATATATCTATTTGCTAATGTCCGTCTGTCTGCCTGTCTGTCACACTCTATTTGGCAACTTTCTGTTAGAATTTTGAAACCAAATTTTATATACTTAAAGAGGGTGGTATTTTTTTTAATAAGCCTGAAGGCGGGCGGAGCAGCTAGTATTAAACATATTATTAGTAAGAGAAATAATTAAATGTTTTTATTAAACATAAATTTAAAAACACAACTTTCTCTTACCTTCGGTAATCGAAAGTTGTGTTCTGTGCTTGTCACACTAGAGTTTTTTGTGTCGAGATATATGTATTTAGTTTCCACCAATATAATTTTTTTTTTTTATCACATACTCTTTTCACACTCACACACACATGCTTTTTCGGCAACTTTGGCCATATAAGACTTTATACAATAACCGTTGTTAATGAATATATCTATCGGTATTCAAATGGCTTAAATAAAATCATCGCACTGCCTGGGAATCGAATCCCTAGGTAGCGACCCTTGGTATACAAGGCAGGCGCGCTACCAACTTCACCAAGACCGAGGGCCCATGGATATATTAAAATTCAAGATGTCAAATTTATAAACATGGAAAAATATTTATATTTTGTTACCATGGCAACCATTTCTTCTATTTTTCCTATGTCTTGTCTTGTTAATAAAACTATTTGTCTGCAAATTGAAATAATATTAATATTAAATATATATATATCTTCAGTTGATATTATTTCTTGTCAGGTGAAAATAAAAGGTATATTTCTTTTTGAAATTATCTTTATTTGAGCCACACAGTTGGCAATTTGTCAAAATAGTTGTGAAGATTGGAACAATTGACGAATTGTTATGTGAACACTAATAAATCTTGTTTATTTTTTTGAAAATTTTTAAATTTTAGTAAAACAAAAAATTAATTTTTTAATATTAATTAATTTAATAGCTAGGAGGTTGAAATTTTCTATTTAAGTTAGGCACCCCCCTGGGACGTGACACGAAGCTTTTGAACAAAATGGGCCAAAGAGTACTAGTACTTTACTGATGTACTTTTTCAGTTTTTTTTCGATTTTCTCTAAATTTGCTCCAACGATTTTTTTTTTTAATTCAAAAATCAATTATTTTTTAGATTCTCAATAAAATGTATATTCTCATTTTGGGATTGAAATCTTCTGAAGACCACTTTACTCTTGTTCTTCATAGGAAAGATAGGAGAAATGGTTGCCATGGTAACAAAATATAAATATTTTGCCATACTTATAAATTGTACATCTTGAAATTCGAATGTACCGTACTGTCGGAAACTAAATACATGTCGACACAAAAAATCTGGTGTTTCAAGCACAGAACACAACTTTCGATTACCGAAGTTAAGAGAAAGTTGTGTGCTGTGCGCCAGTCACACCAGATTTTTTCTATTCCTCCCATCAACTTAACAAATCAAGCTAATCGATCGATATATTATAGTTAAAAGACTTATTTTTTAATCACCCTGTAAAACCCCCAACTTTTTTTTCTCTTTCTCTTTTTCGTGGACGAATATTTTGTAATTCAAGGCAAGTTAGAATTATTTCTGATTAAAAAAAATTCCCCTCCCCTTCCAAACATCGCCGTCGTCGTCGTTTTTTTTTTTTTTTTACCCTCCTCCTCCTCCTCCTTTCCCTTGTCAACACTCAAGGCTCTCTCGACTGACGACGACGACGACGACGTCCCTCTTGGGGTCAAAGTATATACATACACATAAAAAAAAAATTAATTTTTTCAACTGTTTTCCAAGCCAATGAAATTAAAATATTTATATCTATATAGAAAGTTTTTTTTTTTTTTTTTTTTTTTTTTTTTAATGTATATATGAGAAGGGGATGGATGTTTGTGAAAGATGGCGGAAAATTAAGAAAATATTCCAAGCTGTTTTTTTTTTTTTTAATTTTTATTTTTAATTACAATTCGAATAAATGTTTTCGAAATCTAGAAATAAAAAAAAGAGAAAGAGAATAAGCAAATATGCTTGCTTGTTGGGTTCTGGTGTTATTACTTATTCAATTGCCAAATGTTGTTTAGATTAAAGAGATTTGGTTTGGAATTAACCTAAATTTGAATCAACTATTTCCAAGAGTACCTAGCTGACAAAATTTGAAAGATTTTAATTGCGTGTTGTTGGGGGTAAAGAGGGTAATTACCCCCCCCCCCCCCGAGATTTAAAAAAATACTTTTTTTTCGAAAAAAAAAATGTATTTTTAATGTAAAATTTTAAAAATTAATACTTAAATATTTGATTTGTATTTATATTCTGGTAAACAAGTACAGAATGCGCCTATAAATTACCGAAATTAAGAAAAAATTGTGTGCTGTGCGACCAGTCACACCAGATTACCTCCCGAGGAACACCTCTGGATCCGCCAGTAGCGTAACGTTTTTTAGCTGGGCCCCCCGCAATCCTTTATTTCGGGCCCCATTATTAGACCATACAAAAAATAGTTTTAAAATACAGTATATCCCTGAACCATGAGGGCCCGGGTCCTCAAAGACAAAGTTTCACAAAATTTTTCCGTTTTTACCTGAGCCCTGAGGGCCCCCGGGCCCTTTCAAAGACAAATTTCCATTAATTTTTTTTATCTAAATTTTTTTTCGTTTTTACCGGAGCCCTGAGGACCAGTTTTTTAGCCCGGCCCGGCCCGTGGGGCCCCCCGCATTGCGGAGTCTGCGGGGGCGTACGTTACGCCACTGGGATCCTCCATTGTGTTTAATGCACAAACCCTCTTCAGCATTAAAGGTTCTGTGAAACTCAGGGCCGCAGACAGGAGGGTCTAGGGAGGGCTATATCTGCCGGGCCCTTTGCGCTCCAACCTTAAAATTCTAATAAAAAATAATTTTCATGAATAAAATTTCTATTAAAAAAAAAAATCATTTTCTTGAAATTTTTTCTTGATGAGGACCGGGCCCTTTAAGTTCAATTAATAAAATTTGTATAAGAATAAAAACAAAGCGATATTAATTCGCTCCTGCGGCAAGGATATGAAATAATCAAAAATATACGGGGGGCCCCGGACCATGGGGGGCCCTCGGACCGGGCCGGGCTAAAAAACTGTAGCTCCGATAAAAACGGTAAAAAATTTAATGAAAATTTCTCTTTGAGAGGTCCCGGGCCCTCATGGCTCAGGGATATACAGTATTTTAAAAATATTTTTTGTAAGGTCTAATAATGGGGCCCGAAATAAAATTTGCGCGGGGGGGGAGCTGAAAAACGTTACGCTATTGTCATAAATACAATAAATTTCTCAATTCCAAATATAATTTTATTTTATTTCATATAAAATTTTTACACAGGTGTTAAAAATAAAAAAAAAGTATTTGTATTCTTTGAACTTTATTTTTTTTTATAATAATGCATCCCAATATTAATAATTGTAAATAATTTAATAAAATAATTTTTTTCATCATATTATTAATTTTTTTATTAAATTATTTTAATTTATCAATTTTTTTTTTTCCAATTTTAATATTGCTTCAAAGAGTAAAAACAGAGATATGCAGAGCGCTCTAGCGGAGAATAAGTCCAAACAATCAGTCCGGCATCCACTACTCCAATCGTTCGGTTCGTTTTCTATAAGTGATTTTATTTAGTGCTTTAAAAAACTATAAAATGTGTTTGGTGAGTTTAATTTTTATTGTGATGTGTCTTCAAGTATTAAATTTTATATCGTGAAGCGCCTGCCATCACCTTTGACTCAGGTATATTGAAATTTATTTAATTAATTATTCAACTCCCTTCAAGCCAAGCCAAGAACATGGCCGGTGCTAATTATTATTAAAAAAAAAAAAATTGACAAGAAAATTTTAAAATAATTTTATCAGTGTTCTATTAGAAATTATTTTATGGGCGTTTGTTAAGAAGGAAATTTGATCCATGTGTGAGTGTCTTTACTGGGAATTTTTTTATTTTATGTTTTTTATTACTATTTTTTTTTTTTTTTAAAGGAAATGTTTTTAGATAATGGATCCTAGATGATTTTTTATTGAGTTCTTCCCGCAGGCGATCTGCTTACTTAAATACATTTATATTAATATTTTTTTCAGAGTAATAATTTTATTATTATATTGGTCAACAAAATTTTTATATAAATTAACTGTACACCAACTAGTGTTTTGATTAAACGCACAAATATCGAAACAAATTTATTTTTGATACATCGTTCTTATAAACTATAATATTTTTTTTATTTTATTTAATTCAATTATTTTTTTTTTTTTTTTTTTTTTTTTTAAACATTCACACTTTTTTCTCATTCACACTCCACACACATTCACACTGTCTTTTCGGCAGCTCAGGCCATATAAGACATTTACGATAACCGTTATTTATGAATTTATATATATTAGGGTCCAGGCATTTTTATTTAAGCCATCTGGTAATTCAATTATTTAATAATAAAAAAAAATTGTTTTAATTGTCGTTTCTATTTTTAGCCGTCGACAATCAGAATGAAAGGGTGGGGGGTGGGTGGAGGGAGGGGAAGATGCGCATGCGCCAATCGTTACCTAAACAGTTCTCACGTTCGTCCCGCCTAATTAACTTTATATCTTATTTAAATTAATAGTTTTTATTTATTTAGTGATTTATGTTGTGATGATATGTGATTCTCAATCAATTAGATAAACTCTTTGAAATGGTATAAATATATTTTCGTTCTCTTTTCTCACTGTAAAAAAAACTCATATTTTACATTAATTTTTAATGGAAAAGTTTTTAACTTCCTTTATCACTATATGTGACCGTGCACATGAAAAGGCACCAAAATCTTCACCGGGACCAAAATTGAGTTTTTATGCTTTCTGTACAGAACATATCCTGCTGAGCAAGCCGAGTTTTTTTTACTTTCTCTTACCTATATACAGTATGTTAATATATATAGAGAGAAAGTATCGGATTCATGTCAAAAATTCGAGTTCGTGATTTTGATGGATATACACGTTTTGAGGTCCCCTGAATCCAAATAAGTGGTTTTTGCGACATGGTCTGTCTGTATATCTGTGAACAAAATATCTCAAGAACGAAGAGCTAGGAGATTGAAATTTTATATTTAAGTTAGGCACCCCCCTGCGACGTAACACGAAGCGTTTGAACAAAATCGGCCAACGAGTACTAGTACTTTACTGACAGTGGCGTATTCAGGGGGGCCGGGCCGGCCCCCCCCCCCCAAAGCCTTCTCCAAAACAAAAAAATACCTATTGTTTTCCCTAATGATTTTTTTTTTTTTAATAATTTTTTTATTAACTCTCATAAATCCTAAAATCTAACAAAAAACTTGTAAATAATTGAAAAAATCTCTAATATTTACGAATTTTATATTAAAATTATTTTTTATTTCAAGAAAAAAAATTTTTTTTTATTTGTTTTTTATTTATAATTGTTATTTTATCTAAAAAAAATTTCTCCACTTTAAGTTTCTTGGAGAAGGGGGGGTTTCATAAAACTTTTGGGCCCCCCCCAAGCAGAAATCCTGGCTACGCTACTGTTTACTGATGTAGTTTTTCAGTTTTTTTGATTTTCTCAAAATTTACCACTTTTTTTTAGATGTATTTTTTGAAACTTTTCCCTTATACTTTTTAGGAAAAATAGGAGAAAGAATTCTTTAGAGTAAAACAAAAATAAAAAAAATTGAACCAACGACACACTATATTCCCAGGCGGTCACCAATCCAAAATTTAGCTTGGAGGCAGAGGCAGCCAAGAAACAAATACTCTGAATGCTTGTAACAATCAGTTGGATACGTTTCCAGCTGATTGATAAAACCATTTAGACAATTTTTTCTTGGCTGCCTTTGCTTCTCCATTTATATATCCTTGACTAAATATCTACAGCCACAACTTGCACCTCAATAAATAAAATTTATAAATAAAGTAAAATTAAAAAAAATAAATAAAAAATTATAACCAACGACACACGGTGTTCCCAGGCGGTCACCCATCCAAGTACTGACCGTGCCCGATGTTGCTTAACTTTGGTGATCAAACGAGAACCAGTGGACCAACATGGTATGGTTGTTGGTTGATTTATGATTCTAAAAATATGAATATTTAAATTTTTTTTTTTTTTTAATTAAATAGGAAATAAACGTTGTTGCTATCATACATAACAAGTATTAATATATTTTGTTAACACATATATATATCAGGAACGTTTCGTTCTATAAAAAGAGAGATAAACGTTAGTATAATTTTTTTCTGATTAACAAGGCTACTGTAGGCTTATTGTATATCGTCGACAAAAAAATCTGGTGTGACAGGCACACGACTTAATTACTTAATTATTTTTTAGATGCTCTTTCAAATGTATATTCTCATTTTGTCATTGAAATCTTCTGAAGACCACTTTACTCTTGTACTTCTTGTACTTTACTCTTGTACTTCATAGAAGAGATAGGAGAAATGGTTGCTATGGTAACAAATATAATTTTTTTTTTTTTTTTTTTTAAAACATTCACACTTTTCTCTCATTCACACTCACACTCACACACACATTCACACAGTCTTTTCGGCAACCTAGACCATTCAAGACTTTGACGATAACCGTTGTATTACATATTATATATTGGGGGTTCAGGCATTTCTATTTAAGCCATCTGGTATCCAAATGGCTTAAATAAAATGATCGGACTGCCTGGGTCCGAACCCGCGACGTTTGGTATAGGAGAACAAATATAAATATTTTTCCTTATAAATTTTACATCTCTCGAATGTACCGTACTGTCGGAAACTAATTATATGTCGACACAAAAAATCTGGTGTGACTGTCGCATAGCACACAACTTTCTCTTGCCTACGGTAATTGAAAGTTGTGTTCTGTGCTTGTCACACCAGATTTTTATTTTGATAATTCATCGCCTCTCTAGGAGAAGTTCATATGGTTATTAATATTTTTTTTTTTTTTTTAGGACTATAAAAATATGACTTCCTCTTTTCTTTGTCATGCCAACTAACTTCCTTACCAATAAATCAGCAGAGGAAATAATATTGGCAGGGTGAGGGGGGGAAACGATTGAGTTGTAACTTTTTTTTTTTTAACTCTCCTTTGAGGGTTGGGATAAAAAAAGAGGAGATATTTTAAGAGGGAAACTTTTTTTTTTTTATCGGAGAATATATGTGCCATTAAATCTATTCAATAATTTAATTCTATTTATTAATTAATAAATATATAATAATTTATTTTTTTTTTATTTATTAATAATAAAAAATTATTAATTAAGATGACGTATAAATTGTCTACATTGTAGCGACGCCCAGCATCAAAACGTACAAGATATTATGGACCCAGTTACGCATTAGTGTGTCAAGCGCCAGCTACCAAGTTTTGAGAAAATTAACATTAAAGTTTTTTGTTTTCATTGGATTATATATAATTTTTTAGGACATATTTCATAAAAAATTCTATTAATTATAGCATTTGAAACAATATTCCGTGCTTAACTCAATTTTTAATTTTTTTTGGTGCTTGACATACTAATGCATAACAGGTTCCATATATATATTCATGTATCAGACAAGAAAGTGTTGGCAAAAATTGCTACCTTTCAGCTTTCGAAAAAATATTTTCTATTAATGAGAAGGATGAATAAATAAAATCCGGAGATGATTGTCAGGCCAATTTGTTTGGATTAACTCCTTCCGCTATGGGTCCACGTTTCGGAGCCAAAACGACTCCTTCTCCAGGACCTTTATTGTGTTTCAAGATGCTAAATGTAGCGAAGCTCTTTTGTTTTACTGATGAAGATAGGAAGGAGTTAATCCAAATAAATTGGCCTGAAAATCATCTCCAAATTTTATTTATTCATCTTTCTCATTAATAGAAAATATTTTTTTCGAAAGCTGAAAGTTAGCAATTTTCGCTAACACTTTCTTGTCAGATACTTACATGAATAATCATCAAAACAATCCCTATACCTCCTCTTCCAATTGTTTATGTCAATATATGCTAATTTTATGAATTTTTTCTTTGTTTTAGGCTCGACACGCAGTGATTGATCTCCATCTCAAAACGAAAAATGTAAGTTATCTTCAAAATCAGATCATTTCTCTACGTTTTTCTATGAGCGGACCACATGCTGAATGTTGTCGCAAATTTTCACACATTTTGATTATTGCCAGCCGGCTCTGAAGATGGCCTAGACCTCGGGCCGAAACGTCAGCCGTGAGGGGGAGATTTAAAATAAAAGAATATTTGGCTGCATTCGTCTTGTTTTTTCATGACTCCATCTTCAAAATCAGAGTTGTAGATAGAAAATTGTTCCCGGGTCCTGCTCAAAATGCATCTATAAATCCTTACAAATTATAAGTAAGTGGATGGCTGTTTGTCAGGATCTTTGAAGCTTTTGGCCGCCCTGGGCCCGATTTTATGCCGAAATTTTCTCTCAAACCAATTTATTTGTGCACTACGGTTTTCAATCTTCCAATCTGTAATGCCTTTTGTCGTTCAATTTTATTCGGACAAGTCTTAAACCATTGATGATGCTTTTTTCGCATTCAGTTAAGTTTAGACCCTTTGCATTTTGAAGTTTTCAAATTTACATTTAAATTATTATTAATTTTTTTTTTAATTTAAGGGCTCTATTAATTCTATATTATGTTTTGAAATGGTACAGGTGTCTACATTTCACTTTTGATTAGTTTAAATAGAAAAAGAAGGGGTTTTGCAATCAAAAAACACGTTTTAAAATAAAATTAAATTTTATTGTATTATTTGAATAATTTTTTCATTAAGTCTTTTATAATTAGTTTTTCATTTAGATATATTTAATATATAAACAATCAATTTTGTTAAAATTGCAACCTACTATTATTTATTTTAATATTTTAAGTTGGTCTCATATTTTTGACTCGCCCTGTAATTAAATTAAATAGGCAGAGTTGTTCATTTTTACCGCTTCCTGCGGTTCGATTCATTTCTAGTTTTAATACCTTCTTAAGTCCATTTAGGTCGACAAATTTGCTTAACCTCATTCTAATCCATTGAATAGTTCCAGAGATATAAGCAAAAAAATGACATCACACACGTTGGCTTATTAAAATTGAATTTCTGGGGTCGAAACTTTTTTTATTGTTGCCACCTGCCCTCTTTTCAAAACCTCAATAGCATACTAGAAAATTTTAACTTGTTTTTTGTTTTTTTTTTAAAGGGAATGAAAGTGAAGCATTTTACGAGTTTTGCTATTTTCTTTCCCGATAATAAATATTCCGATTTAAAGGGAAAAAGGGAAAAGATCCACCCTCTCGCCTCTTTTAGAGCCAATTGACCAATAGATAGAGTATATATTATTATCATCCCTAACTTTTTGTCTATTTGCCTTTTTATTTATGCTTGATATCATCTTAGGTTTTTTTTTTTTTTTTTTAGGGTGAGAGAGAGTGATTTTTTTAAGGAATTGGCCCCTTCTATTTGAAGAGCCCTAAGGGGGTATGAATCGAGTTGAGAGGGTAAACGTCCAAGCCCTTCCTTCTTGGTCAAAATATTTTCAGGGTTGGAATAAAAAAAAAAAAAAAAAAAGAGGAACAAAACGAAACGAATCAAATGATCTGTTAAACTTTAACAAGCTTACAATTCTCTATGGACTCAAACAAAAAAAAAAAAAAAAAAATGGAGGGTGAATATAAGAAAAGAAGGGAATTGTAAAATATCAATGGTTTATTTACGTCCAATTATTTTAATATTCTCTTCTTATTGACATTCTTTCTTTTTTTTTTTTTCTAAATGAGACTCGATTTATAATCAGCACTATAGGATAACAGGCTAGTAGATAGATTACGAATCTTAATCTAGAGGAAAAATCTGGTGTGACTAGTCGCACAGCACTACTTTTGGTAAGAGAAAGTTGTGTTCTGTGCTTGTCACAATAGATTTTTTTGTGTCGACATATGTTTACTTTTCGCCAATATATTAAAATTCAAAATGTAAATTTTTTTTTTTCCATCACTCACACTTGGCCTGTTTGTCTGTCTGTCTGTCTTTAACCAATCCGATCTCCATCCCCGATCTCTCTAAGGAAAAAAAATAAAATTAATATATAAAATTTTATTTTTAATAAAAATGTGTGGTGTAAGTTAAGTGTCTTTAAAAGTTTTGTTGTTGATATTGTTGTTTATAAAATCTTTATATAAAATTAAAATAAAGTAAGGGAAAGGGGAAAAAAAAAAAAATAAGGGAAATCGGTGTTTGGGTCTCTAAAATCAAAAGGAAGTCAAGATCGGGTAGAGTAAAGAAAGAGGGTCTCTGGTGGTTCCAATCGAGGTCGGTGAGGAAGGGATTGATAAGGGAAAAAATAAATAAAAAATTTAATTATATAACAATTTTTATTATTTTTCATTTGAGAGATTTAATTATTTTAATTAATTGACTTTTGGTAAACATCGGACCATTAGAGGGCTCTCTATAGGGGGGGGCAATATTTTTTTCTTACATAACCTATAATTCTTTTTTTATATATTCAGAAACCAAACTTCCTCTATTTTGCGCCTCCCCTTTTGAGAATTTGCAGACCCGATTTCCTGGACTCTCCATAGACTGCAAAATTTCGTTTCAAAATTCCAACGGAACATTGGTCAAACAGAGCGTGAGAGACGGACATTCAGACCGATATATAGGTATATAGAGATGATAAGTACAAGTACCGATGCCTACCCGGGGACGTTCCACACACAGATTCTTGAGGTTACCAACCCGAAGTTTCGCCGCGCTTGGCATTGCTTAACCGGAACGATTGTGGTGACTGTTGCCCTACTCCGCTCTCCGTCAATTTACACCAAGCAATCAATCAGGTCTATTCTCTAAAAACAGGCGTTGAAATTTAAAATAAACAAATGGGTGTTAAAAAGTTATGTAAAAACAATCGGCGTTAAAAAAAATGCTATTCTCTAAACAAAGTTTTAACAGTGACGTTAACATGTTGCTTTTATTTCAAAGCTATCAAAATCATAACCTTACTTTTTAGGTTAAGGTCTCCATTTTTATTTTAAATTCGACGTTAAAATATTAAAGCCACCCCCTAGACATGTCATTAATTTTTAGCACTATTTACTAAATGTTAACGCTTTGACTTTAAAGTTTTTGTTTACAGAATACCTATTTCAGACAAGGAAGTGATTTTGAATAGCATTTTTTAACGCTTATATTACTTTTTAACACCCATTTGTTTATTTTAAATTTTAACGTCTGTTTTTAGAGAATAGACGTGAATGAGCTCTTCTCTATTCCTTTAACATTACATGCATTTGAAAAATTCTCTTTACATAATCTATTATTTCTTTTTTTTTTTATTACCGATATTAACAAAAATATTTTTGTTAAACATTAGATAATGGATTTGTGAATATTTTTCAAAAAAAAAAAAAAAAAAAAGAGAGAAGGGAAACGCCCTGTTTTCAATTTCTCTTCCATTTATTTATTATTAGTTTTTTTTATCCAATTATTAATATTAGATACATACATATTTTGTTGAATCCATCAAAGTTATTAATTTAATAATTTCGTGACTTTAGAATATTTATATTCATTCATTCATTCAGTTTTTTTTTCTCTCTCTCTCTCTCTCTCTCTCTCTCACTCTCTTTTTGGTGACATTATATATTTCATATTTAATTAATTAATCCCTCTCTCTCTCTCGCTCTTCCTCCTTTTTACACCCCCTCCCCTCTCCCCTCCCCCCTCTCTCTTATAACTTCTATCTCTTTTTCAAATATAATTAAGTTTAATTTATTAAATATAATTTTTTTAAATTAAGTTGAATTTTTTCTTTTTATTTTTTTTATCTTTTAAATAGAAAAATCTACATTTTTTTTTGTTTATTCCTTTTGGTTGATTTTTCAAACTAATGGGTTTTTGGTTCGTGTGTTTAAGGCGTAGTCAGTACTGGACTGGCCCACTGGGATACCCGGTGGGCCCTCAAATATATTTAAGGTTTTAAATTACTAAGGTACTTTTTTGAAATTCTTTTTACTTAAATTTAATATTGTTGGCCTACGTCAGTTATTTCCCCGGCCTAAATGTGTTTTCAGTCCAGCCTTGGGCGTAGTCAATGTTGTAACGTTTTAGGGGCCCTCTCTATTTCAATGCCATCGACGACCTTGGGGTTAATCAAGACAAAATCTTAATTTTAGTGTGTTTTGGAATAGACTACCAAAATTTACAAATAACTACTCTGCATTTATCTAATTAATTTACAAATTTATGTGTTCAAATATTTACAACAAAAAAACATTTTAAAATTACAGTTTTCTTCGAAAAATAGACTATGTATTGTAATTTTACATACATTGTATAGTAATTTTCCTTAAAAATTGTATTTTTTCCAAAAGCAGTTGGGATTCTAAAATTACCACACAATTGCACTCTAATTTTCAAACGGCTTTCGAAAATTACAACACATTTGTAATGGTTTTTGCAAAGACATACCCGTATTCATAGTTGTTTCTTAAGGTTCCTTGTACCCAGTGGCGTAACGTACGCCCCCGCAGACCCCGCAATGCGGGGGGGCCCCGGACCTTAGGGGGCCCAAGGGCCGGGCCGGGCTAAAAAACTGTATCTCCTCAGGGCACCGGTAAAAACGGAAATTTGTCTTTGAAAGGGCCTGGGGCCCTCAGGGCTCCAATGAAAAGGGAAAAATTTAGAAACAAAAAAAAAAATTAATGAAAATTTGTCTTTAAAAGGGCCCGGGGCCCTCAGGGCTCCGGTAAAAACGGAAATTTGTCTTTGAAAGGGTCTGGGGCCCTCAGGGTTTAGGGATTTACTGTATTTTAAAAATATTTTTTGTAAGGTCTAATAATGGGGCCCGAAATAAAGGTTTGCGGGGGGCCCAGCTAAAAAACGTTACGCTACTGCTTATACCTCATTTCTTGTTCCATAAATATTCCTTATCACACCAGATTTTTCAAATTTGATTATTGACCTAGATATAGGGACACGAAAAAATACTCGATACTTCCTGGTATCGATACTTTTGTTTCGATACTAGTACTTTTTTTACTCGATACTTTTCTTTCGATACTTTACTCATATGAGTACTTGATTGCCAGTATCGAATGAAAAGTACTCATTCAAATATCATTTTTTTTTTTTAAGTTTTTTCGGCATCTTAGGCCATATAGACAGACTTTAAACGTTATATAAATATTTTAATTGCGATTCTGCCAAAAAATATCTCATATATTCCTAATAATTATTTATTAAAAATGGAAAATTTGATACTTGAATTCAGATATATAGTTAGAATTTTTGCATCAGCCGTTTAGAGCACTTTTTCTATTAAAATATTTTTCTATATATCTCTAAAACTGAGCCTAATGGGGAAAAACTGAAATGATATTTGAATTTATGAAAAATATTTCTAGAATCTCATATCTTTATTCTTGAGAAAGAAAAAAAGTTCATTTTTGTCGACCAGTGAAAATGGACAGACTTTTATTTTGGCGAAATCCGTATTTTGGTTGAGAAAGCCCCGTCCCTCCTGGTGCTCATTACTTTGAGGAAAATGGCACACCAGTATACCCCATTGATCTTCCGTTGGGCCCTTTGAACGACGTCAGGATAGGCCGACGTCAGGAGATGCCGAAAAAACATAAAAAAAGAGGAAAAATACTCATACTTTAAAAAATACTCGATACCTACTGGTATCGATACTTTTCATCCGATACTTTTTGGTATCGATACTTTCCTTTCGATACGATACCAAGTACTAGTATCGATACTTTTTTCGATACCGTATCCCTACCTAGATACCCTATAATTAATTCTATTCCGACAAGTTGAGTAAATTAATTAAACTCAACTTTAAAAAAATACTTTAATAGACAATATTGTTTTATTTAAAATTAAAAGTTTTTGGATTAATTAATTTCTTTTTATACTAATTTATATAATAAAATAATTAAGAGATTTAAATGCAACCGTTAATAATTAAAAAAAGCAAATAAATGGCAAGTGTTGGTGTAATTATTGCAATAATATTACTATACACTTTTTACCCCCTTGACCGAGAGGCTTGAGGTGTTGACAAACTTCAATAATGATAGTCTGGAAGGCGCGGGTTCGGATCTCAGCCAGTCCGGTGAATTTATTTAAATCAATTGGAAACAAATGGAAAATATAAATGTGCCTAGACCCCTATTTATCCTATTTAAATATTATTAATATAATATATAGGTATATCCTTTACAGGGGCGTATATAAGGGGGGGGGGCCGGGGGCCCGGGCCCCCCCGAAATTTCCCAAACTCATATACATATATAGGGATATACAGACATCAGCGCAACAAATTTTTCCGCAGGATGGACAACTTTGGTTCCGCAATAGAAAAAATGTTCCTCAAAAAATTTCGTGTGAAAAAAAGTATAGTTTCTTAAAAAAAATTTTTCTCAAAAAAATTTTTGAGTTCGAGCCCCCCCCCCCCCCCGAAAAAAATTTCTATATACGCCCCTGATCCTTTATAACAGTATGAAAATTATAGGTGATCTGATAATGACGGCTGTTAGACTAGCCTGCCATCTTTTGCAAGAGTGCTGAACCATTTAGTCGTTTTTTACTTTCTCTTACCTATGTATATATGTAATATATATATAGAGAGAAAGTATTGGATTCATGTCAAAAATTCGATGTCGAGATTTTGATGGATCTTCACGTTTTGAGGTCCCCTGAATCCAAAAAAGTGGTTTTCGCGACATGGTCTGTCTGTGTGTGTATGTCTGTGTGTCTGTGAACAAAATATCTCAAGAACGAAAAGAGCTAGGTGATTGAAATTTTATATTTAAGTTAGGCACCCCCCATGGGACGTGACACGAAGCTTTTGAACAAAATCGACCAAAGAGTACTACTACTTTACTGATGCACTTTTTCAGTTTTTTTCGATTTTCTCAAAATTTGCTCCAACGATTTTTTTTAAATTCAAAAATCAATTATTTTTTAGATTCTCTATAAAATGTATATTCTCATTTTGTGATTGAAATCTTCTGAAGACCACTTTACTCTTGTACTCCATAGAAAAGATAGGAGAAATGGTTGCCATGGTATCAAAATATAAATATTTTCCCATACTTATAAATTTTACATCTTGAATTCAATTGTACCCTAATGTCGGAAACTAAATACATGTCGACACAAAAAATCTGGTGTGACAAGCACAGTACACAACTTTCGATTACCGAAGGTAAGAGAAAGTTGTGTGCTGTGCGCCAGTCACACCAGATTTTTTTTTTTTTTTTACTTTGTTGCCAATTTATTTAATTATCATAGGTTGGATATTAATGAATTTTAGATTTAAAAAAAAATGCGCTTATCATAATATTTAGAAATCTTTTGCATTTTCAACAAATATTAAAAAATAATATTTTTCATTATTTTTTAATAAATTGAAATTAAAGAAAAAAGCTTTCTATTAAGTAAAATTCTCACGAATTTAATTCATAAAAAAAAACTCCGCTAAAAAATTACTTTAAAATGCCTGAGTAATTTCGGACCATAGATTCACCGTGGCCTCCTGGTGCCCTTAAGAACAAATTTTCCGATTTGCTATCATTAGATCGCCGTCAAGGGGAGGGGGGAGGTGAAGAAAAATTCTTTCTTATTCTCTCTCTTTTGCTTCCTATTGTCTCAAACAACGATTCGATCCTTGCTTTTCATTTTTTTTTCTTTTGTAAGGTTGCCAGTTGGTCTTTTCTTTTTTTTTTTAAGGAAATCGACACCCCCCTTTACTTGGGCGCCGAAGGCAATTTTATTTCTGTTTTTATCAAAAGATGAAATCTTAAATGGCACCCAACAACAAACAGCTATTTGTTTCTAGGCTTTTTTTTTTGTTTTGTTTTGTTTTATTCTCCGAGAGAGATCTTTAATCGTCATTGGATATAAAATAAAGGCATTAGGATAGGAGGGATAGGATAGGAGAGGAGAGAGAGGACACATACACCCGGAAGCTATTCGATTGTATCGGGCACAAGACAACAATAGGCGAAATATCCTTTTCAAAGAATTGCCATTTCCGAGTGTGGTTCTGGTGGGGGGGGGATTTCAAAGAGAGATATTCAAAAAAAAAAAAAAAAAATTGTAACAAAAGGAAAAAGAGGAAAAATTTTAATAAGGCATTAATATTGATATAAATTACAGTTTTTTGGATTCGAAGAAAATGCGACTCTATTTTTTTTTTCTTTAAATTATTTACTAACGAAAACTTTTATTTTGATTCAATTTCTTTTAACAATAAAATGTTGAGAGGTGATATATTTTACAATATTTTAAAGTTAAACAGTTTTTTAGTGTAGACCACTAAATAATGAATTTGAAGATTAGTAAGTAGTTTTATTCTTGCTCGCTTCAAGATGGTGTTTGAGTGTGTTATTTATTTTTCAAACACCATCTTGAAGCGACCAAGAATAAAACTACTTACTAATCTTCAAATTCAATATTTTAAAAGGTTAGGGCCTCTTGCATCAGAGGTAGCCATTTTGCTTTTATTTTGCATAACCCATCCTTCGAGTATATGTTGAATTTTTAGCCAAGGTCTCTGTTAAATTAGCCCAAACCCATAGTTCTATTTAAGATTTACCAAAGGGGGTGATATTAGAAACACAAGCCCTGGCACCATCACAATTAATTTCTTCACAACAATGATCGAATCCTCCTCCACTGAGATATTGTTGTAGCCCAGCTCCCCGGTGTCAATGGCTTCATTTGCGGGCGGGAAGATGATTATTTGATTATTATTTCATTTATAATTGGAATCTGTTACGCATTAGTGTGTCAAGCGCCAGCTACCGAGTTTTGAGAAAATTAACATCAAAGTTTTTTGTTTTCATTGGATTATATATAATTTTTTTTGTCAATTGTGCAAGTAACATTAAATATAAATTTTTTTTTAGGACATATTTCATAAAAAATACTATTAATTATAGCATTTGAAACAATATTCCGTGCTTAACTCAATTTTTAATTCTTTTTGGCGCTTGACACACTAATGCATAACAGGGTCCATTTATGAATAAATAATAATAATTTATACAAACTTTTTTATTTTTATTTTTTTTTTTGAATTGAATCGAAAATAGCTCTGAGATATTTCATAAAAAGAAGGGTGGATTTTTATTTTATTGGAATAAAGTTTAGTATATATAGATTACCATTAGTTGTTTGTTGTTGCCTGTATTATTCGGATGTTTGATATTGTATTTTTCTTCATTTATAGGATTATTGTATCTTGGAATTGCAGAGAAAGATATTCTAATAATATCGGACATTGCTTGCAAGGGCTTAGAGGAGGGGAGAGAATAAAAAAAGAGAGAGAGAGAGAGAAATGAGAAGTTTGAGTGAGGGAGAGAGAGAGGGAGCAACTGAAAGCCAATATTTTGCATTCTATCTGTTCAGGGTAGTTATTGTTGTTGTTGTTGTTGCTGTTGCTTGAGGAGAGGCAATATGGATTATTGAGAAAACTCATAAACATTCAGAGATATTCTTATTGGAATTCTTTTTTTTTTTTTTTTTTTTTAACTTTGTCCTACTTGGGATTGTTGATAATAAATATTTATTTCGTTGTGGAGGTAAATGCATGCATGGAAATGATTCTAAATCAGGATTTAGCCAATCACGTGATGACATATGTTTATTTGAATCAATTTTTTTTTCTCCAAGCATGGAATTTACTTATAGTCCCAGAGCTGGCGACAAAAATGGGCAAGAGCTTTCTGAAGGCTAATATTTTCAGAATAAGTTGCATTTTAGTGATGGAAATATATTCTAGAGTCAGCACTTGCAGTACCAGGGCTTTTGGCAGGAATAAGCCGGTAAAGTTATGGGGGGAAGATGGTTTTTCGCAAATATCTCGAAAATAATGCGGGTTTCATCAAAAATGCATCTATACAAAAATAATTGAAATTGAATTACAAACAAAAATGGTCTAGTACATAATGACGCTAAAGTGAACGGTTCGGAAGATATAGAGGGGTACAACTTGTAATTCGAACATTTTTTCTTGGCTGCCCCATTATACAACCTTCCTTCACTAAATATCTACACCCATAACTTTCACCTCAATAAATAAAATTTATAAATAAAAGTAAAATAAAAAAAAAAATTTAACCAACGACACACGGTGTTCCCAGGCGGTCACCCATCCAAGTACTGACCGTGCCCGATGTTTGCTTAACTTTGGTGATCAAACGAGAACCAGTGGACCAACATGGTATGGTTGTTGGTTGATTTATGACTCTAAAAATATGATTATTTAATTTTTTTTTTTTTTTTTTTTTCAATATAGGAAATAAACGTTGTTACTTTCATACATAACAAGTATTTTTTTTT
>JAKCPI010009901.1:0-15242 GCA_023213315.1 Euborellia annulipes
GGGGCGTAGCCAAGGGGGGATGGGGGGGAGTCTCCCCCCCCCCAGGTCGAATCGAGTTGGCAAAAGTTGGCAAAATCAAGGACCAGTTGCCAAAATAAAGTTTATTTAACAGAAATTAATTTATATTTTAATTTAAAAAAAAAAAATTAAATTTTCTTTTTTTATATTTTCATCTATTAAAAAATTTTTTTTTTTTTAATTTTCAAATAAATAAATTTATTTTCTTTTTACTGAATATAAATTTATTATATAATACAAACACACAGAGAAAATCATTAGTAAATAAAATATTTGAACAAATAAAAAAACCTCAGTCGTTCATTTGAATTTTCTTTATTTACTATAATTGTAAAAAAAAAGGAATTAAACAATGTTTTTGATAAAAAAATAAATTTTATACAGGTCAACAAAAAAGTTTTTTGAAATTTAGGGCTATTCCTGGCTATATGGAAGCGCTAATTCCAAAAATAAAAAAAAATAAAAAAAAAAATAAATAAATTTTGCGCCATCGGCTCTAGTTTTAGAGATATAGAGAAAATTAAATTTTAATAAATAATCTGATCAAGAGCGACTCTTATTTTGAATTTTCTAGTTTTTTAAAGTCGTTACCCCTTAAAAATATGCAGTTAGTTGAAATACATAGAAAATAGGTCTATACTGTAAAGTTTGAGCCCAATCGGAGGGGGCTAAGTGGTGCAAAACACGGCTAAAAGTTTAGAAAAATTGCATTTTTTCATTTTTTTTTTTCAGGACACTCCTGAATAGAATTTTTACCATCCCTGAATGAAAAAAAAGTATGTTTATGATCTTCTATAGGTTTTAACTTTCCAAAAGTTAACCAATGCCAAGCGTGGCGAAAGCCCCGGGATTGGTGACTCAGAGCAATCAGCTTGTGGAACGTCCTATCGGTAGCCATCGTTATAATGTAATTTAGAAATATATTAAATAAAGTCATACCTGGCCTCTGTAGCCGAAAAAGTTTTTTTTTTTTTTTAAACATTCACACTTTTCCTCATTCACACTCACACTCACACACACATTCACACTGTCTTTTCGGCAACTTAGGCCATGTAAGACATTTACGATAACCGTTATTGATTTAATATACATTTTGGGGTCCAGGCATTCTTATTTAAGCCATTTGGTATCCAAGTGGCTTAAATAAAATCATCGGACTGCCTGGGGTCAGAACCCGCGACGTTTGGTATACGAGGTTAGCACGCTAACTTCTACACCAAGCCCCGAGGGCCGCCGAAAAAGTTAAAAAAAAAATAATAATTCATTGATAACGAAATTATGAGCAAAACAGTTTTCCTAGTCAGGATTCAGAGCTATCCATCCATATACCCAAGAATAGCTCTAAATTCTTGGCTCAAAACTCCATCTTTATCATAAAATTTTCTTTTATTTGCTTTTTAACAAAATTGACTTTGATAACTATTTTGTTCATAATTTCTTTAGAATGATTTTTAGAAAGTGAAAGAACTACAGAATATCGTAAATATATGTTTTTTTGCATTCAGTGATGGTAAAAGATTCTACCTATTAGGGGTGTCCAAAGTTGAAAAAACTGAAAAAATTCGATTTTTTTAAAATTTTAGCCGTGTTTTGCACCACTAAATCGCCTTAAATTGGGCTGAAACTTTATATTTCTATGTACAGTGGAACTTCGCTTAAAGAGCATAATTCGTTCCAGAATCATACTAGTAAAGCGAAACACTCGTTATGCGAAACAATAACATTCTCCCCTTAGAGCTGTCCCCTCATGACACAGACTGATGTAACATTAGCACAATCCGGGATTTTCTCTCTCCTCTCCACTCGTTATGCGAAACGTCACTCGTTAAGCAAGTCATATTTTTACAATTTTTTTTACAAATTGCTTGTTATGAAAGGGCACCCTAAGCGAGGTTCTAATGTATTTCTTTTTAAGGGGTAAAGCCAGAAAATTCAAAATAAGAGTCGCTCTAGAGCTCATTTTCTATTAAAATTTAATTTTCTCTAAATCTCTAAAACTAAATTTGATGGAGAAAAACTTATGGTATTTTTGGAATTAGGGTATTCTATATAAAAACCTAGGAATTGCTCAAAACACCCCGGCAAATTACACATTAGAAAATAGAAGAGGGTTTTAGTCGGTAAGAGTCCTGTACTACTCGACAAAATTTTTCATTGAGTGTAATTATATGGGGAATTTCTCAATTGAAAAAAAATCTTGCCTTAATTATATTTCTATCAAAAATTTTGTTTAATCCTTTAGTTTTTTAATATTAAAATAGCAAAGTGAAGGGGGAGGGGACATAAAACATAGAACATGTCATATAGCGACTAAGGGGCGTCGGGTTTGGCCCCTAGTAAATTAATATATATAGGATGAATAAGAATGTGAATTGTACAGTTGGCAAATTGATTAAATTGAGTTGGCATTTTTGGCCTTCTCCCCCCTGAAAAATCTCTTCGCTACGCCCCTGTACGCCACTGGTCTTGTTGATTCTAAAATGACGATTTAAATTCTTAGACAACATCTTTTGTTAAAATTCATTCTGTCAGTAGTCCTAGGTATACAGTCATAATAACAATTATCCATATTTAAATTGTACATTTCTTTATTAAAAAAAAGTCAACACAATTTAAAAAAAAACATCAGGTAGGCAGTGCCATCTAGTATTCAAATCTTAAAGCTCTTCCTCCCCCACCCGAACCAATTCAACCAATAGTATTGCTTCCCTAGTTTCCCTCCCTTCTGATTGTTACTGAGAAGGCATCGTTTCACTTCGAGTCTTGAGTTTCGCTTTATAACATCCACATTGAACAGAGTGCCATTTGATTTGTGAACAACCCACGCCATCTTGACCGACCTTTGCTTCTGGACTTTCAACGAATCCAATTCTTTCCCAATCATCCATTCAACGACTCTTCCTAAAACCTTTTAAGGTATTTCATCCTCATTTTTATTTTATAAAATGTTTTGTCTAAAAGTGGTTCTTAGATGGTTGTACAAGTACGATAGGAATATACACAGAATATGCTGATTATAATATTTAAATATTTTAATATTACAACCAAGCTTTTTTTTATATTTTCAACTTTTCCTTTTTAAAACCATTTTTTTTTTTAATATTAAAATGAAAAAAATGTACAACTATAAACAACATCATTATATTATTTTTTTGGCTATTATATTCACAAAAATAGATACAACAATCTAAGCTCCGCCCATCTTCATGGATATCATTATTACTTTTATTACTCACTTTCCTGGTTAAATATATTTTTAGTAGCAATATTTAAGATATTTCTCATCATAGAATTGTAAAAAAAAATAGAAATTTATATTTATTTATTATTTCGAATTTTCTCCAAAAGATACGCAGGAATTTTTGGATTTCTTATTGGCCTTTTTTCTTTATATTCATCCAAAGTTAATTTTATTTCATCGGAATTTGATAACTTATAATTCTAAAAATATAAATGGAATAATAAAAAAAAATACAACTTATAAATCAAATGAGAAATCGATTTTTGAGATTTTGATTTTTTTTAAAAGGGAAAAAAGATTCGAATTTAAAATACACTTGCCTTTTCTAAATTCATATTGTTCAAATTGTTTAAATTTTTTAAATAGTCTTTTCTCCAACTTTTTCTTTCATTAGAATACATTCGAAGTTTTACAAAATGCTAAAAAAAAAAATTTTATTCCAAACAATTGTAAGTAAAAATTAAAATTTTTAATTTTTATATGTGCTTACTTTTTTTAAAATTTTATTATTCAAATAATCAATATTTTTTTTGTATTTTACTTTTAATAATTCTTCTTTCTTGAAATTTCAACAACCATATACCAAAAGATCTTGAAAGAAATTAATAATCAATTTATATATTTTTTCCGCTTGGTTTAAAAAATATACAACATGATTAACAGGTTTAATAATTAATTAAAAATTTTAACAACTAGACGAGAAAATTCTGAATAGATTACAATCTGGAAGTTCACTCATCAATTCTATTGATATTATTCAGGAGTTAATTAAAACAAATTAATGTTCAAAATTTAAAATATTAATTTGTTTTAGAAGGGAATGATATCATTCTAATCGTTGAACAGCCACTTCTCTTATCAACTTAATTTGTTTTAATTAACTTCTGAATAAGACCAATAGGATCAACAAGTGAACGTCCAGATTGCAATCGAATAAAAATTTAAATTTTGTTCTTATTGAAAATTCTATTAGTATGAATACTAACTAATAAATACTTGAGTAATTCTTAAAATAACTTACTTTTTAACAATAAAACGATCACATTTTTCTATTATCTGTTTCATTATTATTTTTATTAATAATGATTGTTTCGTAATTTTTTTTAAAATAGAAAAATACTTATATTTTAATTTATTCTTATAATATAATAATATCTTTTTTATTTTTCATTTTATATATAACACGATGTTGGTGTATAATTCGCCAATGATAAAAGTATATTTTGATTTTGACTGAAAAAAAAATATTCTTATTTTGGTAGTATAAACACATGAGTGTTCCCTTTCTCCTTCCACCTAATTACGCCACTGATATAAACATAAATTCTAATATTATTTTTGTGACCGTTAAATTTGATCAAGGAATGATATACAGTAGAAGTTGTAAAATTGAGACTCGCACTAAAGTTTTTTTCATTTTGGGCCGGCGTTTTAGTCTAGATAGAGGTCATTTTCAGGCCAGATAAAATATTATATAAAAAATATTCCATGAGGTTATAAGTTGTTCATTAGGTGAGAGATTCGCTGCCTAAAGCAATATTTTGACCTTTATTCGACTCTAAAGATAACAAAACGTCGACCAATAAAATTAAAAAAAAAAAAAAAAAACATCTTCGGCTGCCAATCTCTTCATATGAAACCCCCCCCCACAATAACAATATTAAAATACAATAAAGCAATATTAAAATTTTTTAGTATTGTAGTTGTAGCTGTTGAGTTGTATCAAAGAAGGGTTGTAAGAGCAGAGACTGGCAGCCAAATTGTTTTCTTTAAATATTTTATTATGCCGACTTTTCGGTCTCGATAGAGGCCGTCTTCAGAACTTCCAGACACTTATTGGGTAGACGTTTCGGTCTCGATTAGGCCTTCTTCAGGACCCAATAAGTGTCTGCAAGTCCTGAAGAAGGCCTCTATCGAGACCGAAACGTCGGCCCAATAAAATTTAAGGAAAAATTTGGCTGCCAGTCTCCTGCAATCCTTCCTTGATTAAAATTCATATGGCTTATTTAAGTGGGGGTGCAAGGAAACGCTCTGCAACTGAAAACCTTTGTAAATTTTATCTAATTATATTCTAGTAAGATAAATTCTTTATATTCTTTTATATTCCCTGGCCTAAAGTTTATTTTAAAGTTTTATATTAAACGGGCATAAATTTTCAGAATTTTCAACTTACTTTGAGTCCAAATATTCTCATAAAACTTCTTATAAATATTTTTTCTAATTCTCTTTTCAATCTTAAATCTGCTATTATTTTTCCAACAAAGAAATATTCTATTAATTAAATGTATTCGATTCCTTTCATTAATATTTATTTTTAATTTCGTCCATTTTCGCCAACGTTTTATGATAGTTTGTATTAAACGTTCTAAAACACGTCGATATAATTCATCCGCCAATTTTTCTTTATTTTGTCTTTCAACCATCGCTTTTTTAAATGATTCATTATATGACTACATATGATTTTTTTATAATGTTCTTGGGCTTTCTTTATTTGAAATTGTTTCTTTTTACGAAATTTAACGTACTATCTCAAAATAAATTTTATTAGATTTTTATTTAAAATTACCTTACATCTCCTCGATGGAATTTAAGTCTTTTGTTGCTTCTTGGCTCGAACCTTTCACAACGAGCTAATAACTTAAATAAAGTAGATTTTCATCTACTTAGGTCTTGTCGGTCGAAATATCTTTATTTTTAAAAAAAAGGAAAGAAAAATTCATACCTCTTTGAGCGAATTAAATATTCTATTTACAAACAATAAATTTTTCTCTTTTATAAAATTTTGCAGAAGTTTACGAGAATTGAGTCTTTCAAATGTCCATTCATGCCATCTAATCAAATACATCCATTGTATTCTATTGTTAGAGAAATCAATTGCTCTTATGACATTCTTCCTCAAAGCAATTTTTCTCAAATAACGAGACCGCCATTTAACTAAATAAAAACCTTTTGCATAAGAATTATAATAAGAAATACCCTAAAAAACAATAAGATTATATTTGAATATTATAATTTTTTTTTGTTTAAAAAAAAAAACATATCATCCGTACTCACTTGTTTTTGTAAATCATTTTCGTACTTTTTAACTTGATATTTATCCCATAGTATTTGAAAATATAATAATTTTATATTATGAAGAATAAATTTATTTCTTAAATTTAATAAATATTTTTTTTTCTTCCAAATATCAGATTGTGTTTTTAATCGTTTAAAGTATGTTATTATTAATTTTGTTCTAAAAAAATGAAGATATAGGATATATAATTTATGGATGTATTCTTCTTCTGTCGACGTTACCCCGATGCGAGGTCGGCTATTTTAATTTTAAAGAGAGATACCAAAAAGAGAAGAAACAGTGGCGTACCGAGGGGGGGGCGAGGGGGCGGTCCGCCCCAGGCCCCGTCCGGGATAGGCCCCCTATATTTATAAAAAAATTTAATGAAAATTTTCCTTTGAAAGGCCCCGGGGCCTTCAGGCTCAAGTAAAATGGGAAAATTTAGATAAAAAAAAAAGAAAATTTAACAAAAATTTCTCTTTGAGGGGCCCCGGGGCCCTTGGGGCTCAAGTAAAAACAAAATTTAATGAAAATTTCCCTTTGAGAGGCCCCGGGGCCTTCAGGGTTCAAGTAAAATGGGAAAATTTAGATAAAAAAAAGAAAATTTAATAAAAATTTCTCTTTGAGAGGCCCCGGGGCCTTCAGGGCTCAAGTAAAAATGGGAAAATTTAGATAAAAAAAAGAAAATTTAATAAAAATTTCTCTTTGAGGGGCCCCGGGGCCCTTGGGGCTCAAGTAAAAACAAAATTTAATGAAAATTTCCCTTTGAAAGGCCCCGGGGCCCTCAGGGCTCAAGTAAAAACAAAATTTAATGAAAATTTCTCTTTGAGAGGCCCCGGGGCCTTCAAGGTTCAAGTAAAAATGGGAAAATTTAGATAAAAAAAAGAAAATTTATTAAAAATTTCTCTTTGAGGGGCCCCGGGGCCCTTGGGGCTCAAGTAAAAACAAAATTTAATGAAAATTTCTCTTTGAAAGGCCCCGGGGCCCTTGGGGCTCAAGTAAAAACAAAATTTAATTAAAATTTCCCTTTGAAAGGCCCCGGGGCCCTTGGGGTTCAGGGATATACGGTATTTTAAAAATATTTTTGTGTATGGAGGAGAGGGATATTTAAAGATGACCACCCCCCTCCAAGAAAAAAAAATTCAATATAAGGCCCCCTCTTCCAGTTCCGCCCCAGGCCCCCAACTTCCTCGGTACGCCTCTGAGAAGAAACAAAGGCTTCTCCGTCTTAAGTCTTGACTCTTGATGTCCAGGATGAAGAATGGTATAAGGAACAGGAAAAAATAGCCTTAGCTGGGATAAATCGTAGTTGCCATTCATCAATATTCGAAAAATCTTAGGTTCAATAATATCTTTTTTAGACCCTAAATTATTACATGATTTCCCTGAGTTAAAGGCTGGCAATTTATATTTCCTTTCCTGCTATCATGTTCCCAAACATTAAGCGTCTCGTCATGCTACGGATCGTTTTGTCTCTTCTCTCCATCACATCAAGGGCGGATGGGGGGTAAAGGTGGTAAGATAAAGTTGTGTGCTGTGCGACCAATCACACCAGATTACCCCCTCCTCCCTCCCCGAAAAATCCTCTGGATCCGCCCTTGAGTCACATATAGGGAGATTACAAATGATTAGAGCGATTTCGTGAATTTATTGTGACTGTATTATTTGACACACGCTACTGGTAAAGGGAACACAAACACTGAATCTTTCACATACCCCCCCCCCCCCTCTTCCAAATAATAAAAATAAAAAAAATTGCATGGCGTCAAGTCAGGGGAACATGGAGGCTATGGCAAGTTCACCGCGACCGATTCATCTGTTTGTCAATCTCGTGTTTGAAAATGCCCGAACATCATGATGGAAGTGAGATGGGGCACCATCATGCAGGTAGTTGAAGTAATCATTGCCCGTCTCCAGCTGTGGCATGAGCAATGGCAGAAAATTGGGTTATGCCGCACGCCTCCACGTTCCCCTGACTTGACACGCCGTGCTATTTTTTTGTGTGGGGGTATGTGAAAGATTCAGTGTTTGTGCCTCCTTTACCAGTAGACCTACCAGAACTTCGAGGTCGCATCATCAATGCCTTTGAATTAAAAGGGGTATGTTAGGTCGAATTTGTTGCTCAGGGGCCCACATCTTGTGGGTACGTGGATGGCGACCACGAGCTGCCCGAGCTGGGATAGGCAGTCCTTCAGTTCTTTGAATGTCTGTCTCTTCGTTCTTCTTTTCAAAAGGCGTCAGACCGTGCGAGGGGCCGGCCTACCCTATTTCTTCCGGTCGTAAAAACGTATGTATAGAGTTTGAGGGAAAGATTGAGGTCCGCCGACCCCGCATTGCGGGACAAGGCGAGGAGAGAAGAAGATGTTACGTCGAACTTGATTACCTGTACCATCTCAAGCAAAACCTGATACATTGCTCTATGTATCTGTAAAGTTTTTTTGATGATATGCCAAATAATACAATCACAATAAATTCACGAAATCCCTATAATCATTTGTAATCACCCTATATATTATAGCCAAACGCAAAATTTATGATTGGCAAAGAAAAAAGAAAGTTTTTGATATTATTATTTCTCAGTTAAATTTTTTAATTAATTAACCTGTAAAAATGATTAGCCAAATTTATTTTTAATAAATATTCACTGGAAGGTCTTTTGGTAGACATTCGATAAGACCAAATTTCCATTGATTTCTGAACTCGTCCTGATTGAATAAATTGATCCGCAATTTCTTTTTGTTTTCGAATTATACGTCGATGAAATGTATAATTTTTCCAATTCTTCAAAGAACCTGACTAAAATTTGATTTTGTTATCTAATTTTTATTTAAAATATAATTGCAAATTCTCGATTGATAAGATTTTGAAATCTCTTGATATAAAACTTTATATTTTTAAAGAAAATTTTTAACTTTCCTGATCATTACTCCTAAAAATTGGACTATGCCACCCTTATAAATCAAGAATTCACCACACAGAAAATAATAAATATTTTCTTACTAAAATCTTATGACGGTAGAACAGAATCATTTGCATATTTGTTTGACGAAAAAACTTTTTATCTTTCACCCATTGGATCCATAAATTAAAATAATTTTTTAATAAGTTATAGTGATTAAAAGCAAGGGCTCTATTTAATTTAATATTTAAAGAAATTCGCATTTTGTAACTAGAAAAAAAATATAATAAAATTTCATAAACTTGGTTTGAATGTTTTATTAGAGGAAATACCTCATTGTTATAGTCAATGGCAAGGAGGATCACAATCTCTCAAAATTTTCCAAACATTTTTAAATTTTAAAAATTCCGGCAATTAAAACATACAAATAAAAGACTAATTTTTTGTTCAAAATTATTTATTGATTATTAACCAAAACTTAATATGCATTTCGACACTGGTGGGTGTGTCATCTTAAATAAGTCACTTAAGACTTGTTAAGATTACATATCAATGTTGAAACACGTATTAAGTAGTAGTATGTTAATGTTGTTAGTGTTTGTTAACAATAGTAGTCAATAAATTGGAGGGTTGTTTCGAAAGTTTCGTCAATTTTTTTCACACCGAAACTTAATTGCCCAAAAAAATACACCATGGCATCATGATTTATACACCTTGGCACCTGTGACACCATCACTAAACTCAGGTCCGCCATTCGACGAAAGAGACCAGGTCTCTTTGAGTGAAGGTGTTGAGCTCTTGGACGTCAACGCCATACCTCAGCCGAGACCACTTTTGTGGCTTCGAATGTGATCTCGTGTGAACCTTGCTGTGTGAGGTGTGGAGTAGTCGTCCAAGAGCACAACACCTTCACCAGTGCTGTATTTCTAAATAGGCTGTATCCCAAAGCAGTAATAAATTCAGGGGCTGCAGAGTGGCAATTTATTCAAAAGTTAAAATGAAGTATTTCAGACGTCAATAATTTTTCCCGAAGGCCTACGACTTTAAGAATAAGAAAAATATGAACTCTAGTATTCTTTTGTTGTATAAAACAAATGTATTAAGCAAATATGAACTATAGAGGGAGCAGCAAATGGACTTTAGGCGGCATACTCTTAAATCAGGCCCTGATCTTCACTTAAGAGACCTGATCTCTCGTCGAATGCCGGGCCTAAGTTTGGTGAGGATGTCACAGTAACGTGCCGCATTGACTTTGTCGCCCAACATCACAGGGCACACCTTTTACCAGAGATTGCACGCTAAGACAAATGTCTCAATGTCGGTAGCGACTATGTCGAAAAATAGTTCAAGGTGTATACTTCATGGTGCCATGGTGTATTTTTTTGGGCAATAAAGTTTCCGTGTAAAAAAACTTACTTTCGTAACAACCCTCGAATATACTCTTTTCCTTAATGCGCATGCGCTGAACGCTTTTGTACGCCTGAACAAACAGATCTTTTGAACTTAAATTATTTAAAAAAATATTCTTACCGTTCTCTCCATTCTATTATAAAATCATTATAAATAATTTTTTTGTTCCATAAATTTGAATATTCATACATTTTATACTTGGTTAATCTGATGATTATATAAATTTTCCATCGATTATAAACTTTCCTTAAAATTTGTCTTTTATAAAGTTCTTTTGCTTGACGAATCTGAACAGTGCGTGTTTGATTTAATGCAACAAAATATTTCCATTGATTCCAAACTTTTCTCAATAAATTCCAATTGAAATGGCTATATGCCAAGAGAAGGTATAATACGTTCAAACGATTATTAACATAAACAAAACGACGTAACAATTGATGACGTTTTTCAAATGAATTTTTGATTAAATTAATTTTAATTTTAAATTGCAATCTTTTTAATTTACAACTTCTAACATTTATTTTTAATTTATTAAAATATCTATTTTTTATTTTTAAACTATAGTAAATTTTTATTATTTGCATCTGTTTCCTTTTTAAGATTTTATTTTTCTTAAAATTACATAACGCTTTGAAACATTTCTTCAAAAGTTGATTATTTTGTTTTTGTATAAAATATTTAAATTTAAATTTTCTTTGACTTAAAATTTTCCATTTTTTGAAAAACTTTTAACATTAGATGTCTTTGATAATAAATCCAAGCTTGAGATGGTCTTAATGAACCGAAGCATTTGGATAAATAAAGATGTCCATACTTACAAAGTAAATATCTTCTTTTCAAATCAATTAGGAAACATTGACGATTAAAACGTTTTAATTTAGTTATAACATTATTATCTACTTGGTAAATTACAGTTCGCATATACATTATTCCTTTAAATAAAAACAAAATACAAAATTCCATAGGTTTTTAAACATTGTTAGAAAGATAAAAATTCTCTATAAAACGTATATATATATTAATATATATATATATATAAGAATTAAGTAGACAGTGACTTAGGCTAAAAGGCGGAATCATGCATCGCGTTGTAAAGTAACCCGGAGACGATCAATTGAAATTGACAATTACAAATGTCAATTTTAACTTAAGGAGAATTGTCAATTTGAATTGAAGAGTTCGATTGATGTATTCAACCATCGCATCAATTGGAGGCTAGCGTGGCTTATCGGATAAGCTGAGGCTTAGTAATTCGAGGTAAAATGTCACTCGAGTTCGAACCCAACTTGCCGAAAAAATTCAACCAAAGTCGAACGTCTCTGCTGGAGCAAAAGGGAGTACACATCCCCTCCAATTCCAGGCACTTAGGGCCTGAGGGATGGACATAGGAATTCAGGGGCAAAACATCACCCGAATTCGAACCATTCCTAGATCGGGGGAGCACAATAGTTCTGATCTAGAAGGTGCAAAGAGAAGCCCAAGAACAACTAATCAATCAATCAATCGCATCAATTCTTAGTTGTTCAGTAAACTTCATGTGTGTAGAGTTCGCGCTTTTGGAAGTTTATTTCATTTTATAATTATCATTGTTGTATGAGGAGCAATTGACGAAACGATTGTCAATTGCTAGTTACACCATCAATCGCTGCCATCAATGACCGTCAATCATTATTTCTATCAATCGCAGGTATATTCGGTATTTTAAAAATATTTTTGTGTATGGGGGAGGGGTTAAAAAAGAGTTTGGGCCAAAAAAAATTTCTATATATTTTTTATTTATTTTTTTTATTTATTTTATTTATATGTACAAATTCTCTTAACAGATTTAATGCTCCATTTACAAAGAGAATAGGAGAGGAATGGAAGGAGATGCAGGGACCCTGCGCCTCTCATCCTTGAGCAATGGCCCTAACGAAAACATTTCTATTTTTTTCAAAGAAGTCCACACTGACCTCATTAGCGACCTCGTTGCCGAGTCTCAGAATTGTTGAGATCGGCGAACGGACTCCCAAATTCGTTCTGGAAAAATTCACACTAAAAAGAGGACCATACCTCCGCGAATATGCAGGCACAACTAACCCTATCTCCCCCAACATATTGACGTCATCAATATGACCATTCAGAATCCCGTGGAGATAGAGGAGGGAATTTTTCCTCCTTCTCTCCGCGAGTGACTCAAGTTGGTATAGAGTCAAAAGATGGTCATACCTGACATCATATGTGTAGAACCCAAATGCCCTGGAGAATAAGAACCTGAGGAACCTCTTCTGAATTTTCTCAATTGAGTCACTAAATGCCTCGGAGTGACCACTCCAAATGAGACAGCCATACTCAATAACACTCCTCACCAGGGACGTATACAGGGTTTTAAGTGCATCTTGGTCCTTAATATATAGAGAGACTCTTCTAATTAATCCAAGTCTCTTAAGACATGTATTTTTGGTGATCTCAAAATGTTTTCTGAATCTTAATTCTGAATCAAGGTAGATCCCTAAGTCCCTCACCTCGCTCACCTTAAGGAGGGGACAGCCATTGATCTCATAATCAAAAGAGATACCCATCCTTCTCCTGGTAAACGAGATTGTTTGACACTTAGATATATTCAAATCAAGCCTATTAGAAGTGCACCACGAGACAAGGTTGTTAATATCTTCCTGTAATTCTAGACAATCATTATCGCCATTAATAATCCTAAATATTTTAATATCGTCTGCAAATAGGAGACATTGAGAATTTGTAAGGCAAGTGACAACATCGTTGATAAAGATGGTAAATAGCAGTGGGCCCAGATTAGAGCCCTGAGGAACCCCTGATGGAGGAGAAAATTGTTTTTCAGAGAGGACCCCATCGTAGACTACAACCAACTTCCTATTTTCAAGATAGCTTTTGAAAAGGTTTAGCAGCGGAATAGAGAAGCCATGTCGACGCAATTTTAACAATAATATATTGTGATTGACACGATCAAAGGCTTTAGAGAGATCGGTATATACTACATCGACCTGACCTCCTCCATCCACCGCATTTATAAGTCTAGTAATAAAATTCATCATATTAGTTGTCACAGATCTTTTAGCCCAAAATCCATGTTGAGAAGGTGTAATGTACTTTGACATATATGACCTAACATGAATATCCAAAATTTGTTCAAAAATCTTAGAAATAGCAGACAGTATGCATATTGGTCTATAATTCTCAATTTTCCCCCTATCACCCTTTTTCAATATTGGGATAACTTTCGCTATCTTCCATTGAATCGGGAATGTTTCACAGGACAGAGAAAGATTAAATATAAACAACAAAGGTTCTATTAGAATTTCACAGCACCCCTTATATATAAATGCAGGAATACTGTCAGGACCAGCTTTCTTGGGTTTTAATTTTTTAATTGCACTCCTTATCTCGTCCCCGGTAATCACCCTAATGTCGAGTACGTCTGAGACAATATCGCCACCTTCAGCAACATCGGTGTCATGAGCACGGTCATCATTCACAAAGGTTGACTGGAAGTAATCGGAGAATGCATCGGCAATATTCATTGGACCCTCAAAGGCTTGACTCTTATGAAAGATAACAGTTTCAGTTAGTTTCGGATTCCTCAGGTTGCCTACATATCTCCAGAACTGCCTACCATCTCTTTTTAGATCCTGCTGAACCCTCTCAATGTATCTTTTATAGTCACGCCTGATGACAGTGTGGACCTTCTTTCTCATATTCGAATATTTTATCTTATTGTAATGGCTTCTACGCCCCTTACATCTCCTTCTAAATCTCTCCTTTATTTTAATATTTTTTATCAAATTCTGACTATACCAGAAAGGGTATTTATTATTTTTTTTTTGTTACATATTTCCCTTTTGGGTATTGCAATATTCATAGCCTGATATACATATTTATAAAATACATTAACTGCTTCATTTATATTTTGTTTTTTATACAATTCATCCCAACTAATAGATTTTATTAATTCATATAAAAGATAATAGTCTCCCTTTTAAAGTTATATTCCTGACCCGGATTTGATAAACAGGAGTGAGAGTTTTTTAATTTTTTGGATTTGTATCTTTTGCCCTGAGCCAAACTCAGAGTTATCACTAATGCCGGATGATAATTATCTACTGGGATGAGTGCACAATCCGAAGATGTAACTAAAATACCGTCGATATTGGTAATTACTAGATCTAATGTCTTTCCCATATGGTTTAAAATATTATTTTTTAATGAGAGACCATTGTACTTAAGGAATGACAGTAAATCTGTACATAAAAGATTTCCGCTAAGCAAATCAAAATCTGCCCCATAAACATTAAGATTAAAATCGCCAAAAATTATTATTTTTGAATTTTCCTCAAAATTAAAATGTTCAAATTTGTCATAAAATTTTTTGTAAGTTTCTGATGGCGTTGCTGGTGCAAAGTAAACCACGACAAGATATATGTTCACAATATCGCATAATTTTATACATACAGTTTCAAAAATTTCAAGATCTAATATTCTTTTAGTTATATATTTTTTTTTAATAGCAATAAGCACTCCACCACCACGACTTTTATTACTTGTATTTATACTTCTATCAGTTCGAAAGACATTATAATTATCAAGAGGAAACATTTCGGCACTAT
>JAKCPI010009902.1:0-15093 GCA_023213315.1 Euborellia annulipes
CGAAAGTCGGTAAAAACCGGTTTTTCTCGAAACTCGGTAAAAACCGGTTTTTACCGTTAGTCGGTTTTTCTCGAACTCGGTAAAAATCTGCTTTTCTCGAAACACGGTAAAATCCGTATTTTCTTTATTTTATCGAATTGATTTCAAGCTTATATTCAGTTTTAGGAAGTGTAATTTAAGATTCTTTTTATTTTTTTTTTTATTGAATTATAATAGAAAAAAAAATCTTAAGTGTCTTCATACAAGAAAATTTGTTTAACTTTCTCTTATTTCGTATGGGAATATTCAGGTAGACTGATCAACTCAAATTGATCCCGGGCGCCCCTAATTTTGAGATTTGAATAACTTGGCCCCCACTAGTGCAAATTTGATGATAATTGGAATTTAAGCTCAGGGTAGTATATAAAAGGCTAAATCAACTCAAATTGATACCGGACGCCCCCCCCCCACCCCAATTTTTGAGATTTGAATAACTTGGCCCCCACTGGTGCAAATTTGATGATAATTGGAATTTAAGCTCAGGGTAGTATATAAAAGGCTATAATCAACTCAAATTGATACCGGACGCCCCCCCCCCACCCCAATTTTTGAGATTTGAATAACTTGGCCCCCACTGGTGCAAATTTGATGATAATTGGAATTTAAGCTCAGGGTAGAATCTAAAAGACTATGATCAACTCAAATTGATCTCGGACGCCCCCCCCCACCCCAATTTTTGAGATTTGAATAAATTGGACCCCACTAGTGCAAATTTGATGAAAATTGGAATTTAAGCTCAGGGTAGAATCTAAAAGACTATGATCAAATGAAAATGATGAGCTCCTACATTTCAAATTTCATCGAATTTTGTCTATTGGGGCGAATTCAAAACTCAAAAATTGTGGAAGAGGGGGGGGGGGTCGGGGATCATTTTTAGTTCATCATAGTCTTACTCTGAGGTTAAATTCCAATTTTCATTAATTTGCACCCGAGGGGTCCAATTTTTTCATTGATTAAAGAAAAAAGAGAGAAACGAATATAATAAAAATAATAAAATTAATTATAGGCTCATAATAAATTTAATATTTGTAATTTTTTCAAGCCTAAGTAGATTAATTAAATTGGAAATTTTTTTCTGATTTCAATGATATATAGATATGATAGGCTATTTTTATTTTATCTAAATAGGCTATATTTAATTAAAATTAAATTTGTATATCAATAGGTAAATATTCATCTTTTTATTTTTTTTAGCAGAAAAAAAAAACAAAGTTTATAAAATGTAGGCTTATAATAAATTTTATTGCGCGCCGCTGAGTTTCGGAAAGAGAGAGAGAGACAAAGAGAAGAAACGAAATGGTGTTAGCCCTCCCTCCCTTCCACTCTCCCCTCACTTGAAGCATGTTTGTCTAAAATTTTTTTATTAAATACATACGTATTTAAAAAAGTTTTAATAATTATATACCTACTTATTTCATAAATCCCTTATTTTGAAAGGATTTTTGGTATATACTGGTATTCAAAAATATTCTCCCTGAGTTCATATAATGTGAGTGTACCAGGTGTTCCGGGTTCGTTTCCCATTTAAAGCGAGAAAAAGGTATTTCAAATGAATTGGCGACCAAGCATTTTAAGAAAACGAGAAAAATTCGATAAAAACAGCCCTACGGTAAAAAAATGACTTTTAGTTTTATCGGCCTGCGGTAAAAACAGATTTTTCTCGAAACTCGGTAAAAACCGGTTTTTCTCGAACCTCGGTAAAAATCTGCTTTTCTCGAGACACGGTAAAAACCGGTTTTTCTCGAAACTCGGTAAAAATAAGCTTTTCTCGAAACTCAGTAAAAATCTGCTTTTCTCGAGACACGGTAAAACCCGTAATTTCTCTATTTTATCGAAAGATTTCAAGTTTTAGCTTTAAGAAGTGTAATTTAAATTTTTTTTTTTTTTTAATTGAATATGAAAAAGAGAAAGTAAAAGAAATCTGAAGTGACTTTATACAAGATTTGTTTTACTTTCTCTTATTTCTTATGGGAATATTTAGATAGACTGATCAACTCAAAATGACCCCGGACCCCCCTAATTTTGAGATTTGAATAACTTGGCCCCCACTAGTGCAAATTTGATCAAAATTGGAATTTAAGCTCAGAGTAGAATCTAAAAGAGTATGATCAACTCAAAATGACCCCGGACCCCCCTAATTTTGAGATTTGAATAACTTGGCCCCCACTAGTGCAAATTTGATCAAAATTGGAATTTAAGCTCAGAGTAGAATCTAAAAGAGTATGATCAACTCAAAATGACCCCGGACCCCCCTAATTTTGAGATTTGAATAACTTGGCCCCCACTAGTGCAAATTTGATCAAAATTGGAATTTAAGCTCAGGGTAGAATCTAAAAGAGTATGATCAACTCAAAATGACCCCGGACCCCCCCCTAATTTTGAGATTTGAATAACTTGGCCCCCACTAGTGCAAATTTGATCAAAATTGGAATTTAAGCTCAGGGTAGAATCTAAAAGAGTATGATCAACTCAAAATGACCCCGGACCCCCCTAATTTTGAGATTTGAATAACTTGGACCCCACTAGTGCAAATTTGATCAAAATTGGAATTTAAGCTCAGAGTAGAATCTAAAAGACTATGATCAACTCAAAATGATGCAGCCCCTCCATTTAAAATTTCATCGAATTTTGTCTATTGGGGGCGAATTTATTCAAAACTAAAAAATTCAGTAGGGGGGGGTCGGGGATCATTTTTAGTTCATCATAGTCTTACTCTGAGGTTAAATTCCAATTTTCATCAAATTTGCACCCGAGGGGTCCAATTTTTTCAAAACTCATATATAAGGGGAGAAGGGTTGGGCTTTGCAAAAATTGGACGGGGCAAAAATTATTTTTCTTAATCGATTAAAGAAAAAAGAGAGAAACGAATATAATAAAAAAAATAATAAAATTAATTATAATAATAAATTTAATATCTGTAATTTTTTCAGGTCTACTTAGATTAATTAAATTGGAAATTTTTTTCTGATTTTAATGATATATAGATCATGATAGGCTATTTTTTATTTTATCTAAATAGACTATATTTAATTAAAATTAAATTTTTATATCAATAGGTAAAAATCTATCTTTTTATTTTTTTTAGCAGAAAAAAAAACCAAGTTTATAAAATGTAGGCTTATAATAAATTTTATTGCCCGCCTCTTAGTGTCGTAGAGAGATAGAGAGAGAGAGAGAGAAAGAGAAGAGAGGGACCCCCTCCCTTAGCCTCTCCCTTTCACTCTTGCGTCTCTTCAAATATGTTTGTCTAAAATTTTTTTATTAAATACGTACGTATTTAAAAAAGTTTTAATAATTATACTTATTTCATAAATCCCTTATTTTGAAAGGATTTTTGGAATATATTCAAAAATATTCTCCCTGGGGTTCATATCTTGTGGGTGTACCTGAGGTCCCGAGGTCGCTTCCCATTACAAGCGAGCAAAATGTATTTCAATTGAATTGGCTACCAAGCATTTTAAATTAATTAATTATTACTGATGGGGTCTAAATGGCTTTAGATGCGAAAAAGACCTTAAAGGAAATATAAAAATTACACTTGGAAATGCTACTGTATATATGTGAAGTGTATAATTTTATTAAAGTGATGAAAATTCAAGTAAAAATATGGAAAACGAGAAAAATTCGATAAAAACAGCCCTACGGTAAAAAAACGACTCGGTTTTTACCGTAAGATCGGTAAAAACCGGTTTTTCTCGAAACTCGGTAAAAACCGACTACGGTAAAAACCGGTTTTTACCGAGTTTCGGTAAAAACCGGTTTTTACCGACTTTCGAGAAAAACCGGTTTTTTTTCCATTATCGAGGTTTGTGGTAATGAAAAATCCATTACCGTCCAGCCCTATATTATATTCAGTTTTCGAAAAAAAAAACATGAAAAAATAAAAACTTTTTAACATAGTACGACAAAAAATTATTTCAAATTTTTTGAAAAAATTTTTAATAAAAATGTAGTCTATAATTAAAAATTCCCCAAATAATAATAATTCAAACCACAACAGCTTTAATAAACACATTAAAATACTTGCTTTCCATTAAAGTGAGGGTATGTAAATTATTGTACTTCGAATGCAATGAAATTATTTCATGTCATGGTTCTCATAATTAACACTTAGAATTTGTGAAAAATTCATATATCAGCACATATTGAATATGAAAATGAATTAGAATTGTAAAAATTTTAACATTTACTCACCAAATGAATGATTTCTGCAATTAAAACGACGAACACAGTGAGATCGTTTGAGCTGGGTCGGCCTTTGGAGGATTACTGGCGAGTGTATCTGGATAGATAGATAGCCAGGTTTGAAGCGGCTTTAAACGTGCTGAAACAAGAATAAAAGCATGTAGAAAAGTATATCTATATATATTCGTCTGTGTGAGAATGTATTTGTGCGTGTGAGCTCAAAGGGATTATTATATCATTTCGCATTTCAACCAAAATGTAGGTCTATTTATTTATTTTTTTTTAATAATTCATTACCTGAATAAATAGTGATTTTATTTTATTACTAATTCCTTTATAAATGCCTACTGAAGCAAAATAAATAGTTTCAAAACTTTTCTCTTCTTTTAAAACAACCTAGTAACATTCTACACCCTGGGAATATCAGATGAGAGAATATTCCTTTACGAATATAAGCCTATATAAATAAACATATTAAGCGCCGGGAGGCCTGGGAACAGGAAAAAAAATCACCAGAATCGTTGGGGTTAAGTGATGCCAAGATCGGATTGGTGACCCCGAACAATCTGCGAGTGGAACGTCCCCCAGTAGCTATCGGTATTTTCTATTTAAAATCTATATAATCTACAACTATCTCTTATCTTGTTCTGTGCTTGTCACACCAGATTTTTTGTCTGGAGATATATTTAGTTTCCGTCAATATATTGGAATTCACGATGTAAAATTTATAAACGGGAGAAAATGTTTATATTTTGTTACCATGTCTCCTATCTTTCCTATTAAGTACAAGAGTAAAGTGGTCTTCAGATTTCATTGGAAAAAACCTCTTTCCTATAAAAAAAAAAACCTCTTTCCTATGAAGTATAAGAGTAGAGTGGCCCTCGGGGCTTGGTGTAGGAGTTAGCGTGCTAACCTCGTATACCAAAAGTCGCGGGTTCGGACCCCAGGCAGTCCGATGATTTTATTTAAGCCATTTGGATACCAAATGGCTTAAATAAGAATGCCTGGACCCAAATATATATAATTATTAATTATTGAGTATCGTTTAAGTCTTATATGGCCTGAGTTGCCGAGAAGATTTGTGAATGTGTGTGTGAGTGTGAATGGAAAAAAAAGTGTGAGTGTTTAAAAAAAAAAGAGTAAAGTGTGCTTCAAACAATTTTGAGAGCAAAATAAGAATATACCTTTGAAAGAGCATCTAAAATATAATTGATTTTTGAATTTTAATCAAAATGAAAAAGTACATCAGTAAAGTAGGCCTACTATTACTTTTTGGCCGATTTTGTTTAAAAGCTTAGCCTATTTTCACGCTCCAGGGAATTGTTCTAACTTAAATATAAAATTTCAACTTCATAGCTCAATTCCTTCATGCTTTAAATTGAACACAGACAGACCATGTTGCGAAAACCACTTTTTTGATTCAGGGGACCTCAAAACGTGTATATCCATCAAAATCTCAAAATCGAATTTTTGACATGAATCCAATACTTTCTATATATTACATACAGGGGCGTATATAAGGGGGGGCCGAGGGGGCCCGGCCCCCCCCCCCCCGAAATTTCCCAAACACATATACATATATAGGGATATACAGACATCAGCGCAACAAATTTTTCTGCAGGGTGGAAAACTTTGATATCGCAAAAGAAAAAATGTTCCGCAAAAAATTTCGTGTGAAAAAAAATTTAGTTTCTTAAAAAAAAATTTTTCTCAAAAAAATTTTTGAGTTCGGGCCCCCCCGAAAAAAAATTTCTATATACGCCCCTGATTACATATATAGGTAAGAGAAATAAAAAACGGTCACGGAGATAAGAATTTTTTTCTACATAGACAATAGACATGCGCGTAGCCAGACGTGTTAAGGGGGGGCAACCACTCGTTAGGACTAGAGGGGGATATGCAATTAATATTTACATAGATTATTAATTATTTATTATTATTAATTTTCCTGATATAAGCTCATATAAAAAAAAATTCACAATGGGAAAAATATATATTTGATTTTAATAGACAAAAATATTTTATGACAAGACGGGGGGGGGGTTGTAGATTTTCTACAATGGCGAACATTAAGTTTTGCACCTTCTGGTTTTTGAAAGACGCCTACTAGTTAGGCAGCCCAATCGACTCACTACATATGCAGTGTGTGTGAGTTTACCTAAGTTTGTCTTAAACTCAATTATGAGGTTTTTTTGCAAATAAATGCCCCCTTTAATGAATCTGGTCCAGGACTGGAGACAAACATTATTAACTATTTATACTTTCTGATACGTCCAGCATCCCCAAGTCAAATTAAAACGTTTAAAAATATAAATTTAGACGAGCTCTCAACGGCCAACTCCTTAACCTACTTATTGACTTATTATAGACTAATGTCAAAGTACTACGAAGTAATTTGCGAACATATAGGAACATATTTGATAGACGTTTCATTTAAAATAATTTAATGGCTTTGAACAATTTTAATTCTCCTAAAATTGCTTATTTTAATAGCAGCCTGAATACGACACATGATATCACGTATTGTAATTAATTCTTCGATGCATAATCCTATTTGAATTGTGTTCGTGTGTTTATAAAATAAATGTTCTATGCGTTCAATTTGAATAAGTATTAAAATGATATTAAATAAAATTAAAAAGGTTAAAATATAAATTGGAGGAGAAACAAAAAAAATGCTGGGATTAAGTAAACGGGCGAATAGCAAAGTGAGCTTTTGTTTTAATTAAATTTTATTTGCATTTTTCACATTCTCTAACGAGAAAAATGGCGAATGAATTTTTAAGCTATTTTAGAGATGTAAGTGAGAATTTTGCAGGCTCTGCATCTCAGGATTCGGCAGATAAAAGAAATTTTTTATTCAGAGTTTCGGTCTTCATCAGAATCAATTTTGGTTTCGATAGCAATACCGTCCAACTTTGTGGTACAGTAATTGGTTTGTAAATCTTTTTAAAAATTAATAAATAAACTACACTGCGAGTTTTTATTTTATTTTTCAGTCAAATCTCCATGCTTCGGCTCTCAAGTCGCTTTTACAATAATAAGATATAAGTTGTTTCCCTTTCTCTATTATTTTATATCTATGCTTTTATTTTAATTTCAGTAAGGTTCGATTATTCGTCAATAAATATGATAACATCTTTCCATTTTCTGTCTATTAAAAACAAATATATTTTTTTCCTATTGTGAATTTTTTTAGATTCACTACATTAATTTAATTTTTGTCATTTAGCGATCATTAAAAAATATTTTTCCACTAATGAAAGTTTAACGATTATTATAAGACACTAGCAGTAGACGACCCCACCTAATTTAGATTTGTGGCACATGTGTTAATAATGGTGGTAACAATAGTATTTGTCGCTTCTTATCTTTAAGAAGAGCCGAAAAGGAAAAAGAGAGATACGATAGAGCGGAGTAGGAATATATATGGGGCATTCCACGCCAACTCGACCACTTTTGAACCCGACCATTTTTGATTTTGCTGAAACTTTGTCATCTTTTTGTACCCTATTGAAAACGAGTTTGAGAATTTTTTCAGATTTTACGACCCAGCCAAAAAAAAGTTATAGCCTTTTCAAAAAACATCGATTTTTTTTTTTTAAATAACCGTAAAACTGTCAAAAATTAACTTATCGGGACGATTTTTTTTTTGAAATTTTTGTCTTTAAATGTACTTTTCAGAAAAAAATATGTCAAAATTTTACAGATTCATCTTGAACGTTTTTTTTGACATTTTCGGAAAAAAACGAAAATTTCGGGATGAATGACACTTTTTTTTTAATTTTTTTTTTTTATAAAAAACTTTGATTTTTTCTACAAATGCTCAGAAAATTTCAGAGTGGGATTATTTCTCGTTCTATTTTTTTTTTATTTTTGAAAAAAAAAAAAAATTTTTTCTCCGCTTATTTATCATGATGGTGCTCTTAAATTCTTCCAGGATTGACTGAGATTCTAGAAAATTGAAGAAAAATAATAATAATAATAGTTAGGGGTGATGAAAATCGACAAAATTCCATTTATCCTGAAAAAATTAGAAATTAGTTGTGTATTCAACTACTGAAGTATTTGAAGCGTCAAGTAAAAGTTTAGAAACATGGGCGTAACTAGGGGGGTGCCAGGGGGGCCTGGCCCTCCCCAGAAAGCTCCTTGCCCCTAGAAAAATTGAGAAAATATGGGGCTTTCCAGGCCCACCCGAAGATGGCTGGTCGCATGGCCCCCCTTCAATTTTTCTTGGGGTAAGGAGCTTTCTGGGGAGGGCCAGGCCCCCTGGCACCCCCCCTAGTTACGCCCATGTTTCTAAGCTTTTACTAGACGCTTCAAATACTTCAGTAGTTGAATACACAACTAATTTCTAATTTTTTCATGATAAATGGAATTTTCTCGATTTTCATCACCCCTAACTATTATTATTATTATTTTTCTTCAATTTTCTAGAATCTCAGTCAATCCTGGAAGAATTTAAGAGCACCATCATGATAAATAAGCGGAGAAAAAATTTTTTTTTTTCAAAAATAAAAAAAAATAGAACGCGAAATAATCCCACTCTGAAATTTTCTGAGCATTTGTAGAAAAAATCAAAGTTTTTTATAAAAAAAAAAAATTAAAAAAAAAAGTGTCATTCATCCCGAAATTTTCGTTTTTTTCCGAAAATGTCAAAAAAAACGTTCAAGATGAATCTGTAAAATTTTGTCATATTTTTTTCTGAAAAGTACATTTAAAGACAAAAATTTCAAAAAAAAAAATCGTCCCGATAAGTTAATTTTTGACAGTTTTACGGTTATTTAAAAAAAAAAATCGATGTTTTTTGAAAAGGCTATAACTTTTTTTGGCTGGGTCGTAAAATCTGAAAAAATTCTCAAACACGTTTTCAATAGGGTACAAAAAGATGACAAAGTTTCAGCCAAATCAAAAATGGTCGGGTTCAAAAGTGGTCGAGTTGGCGTGGAATGCCCCATATATTGTAGAAAAAGAAGAATGAAAAACCAAGAGCTGTGACCGTAGGCTTAATTAATGGTGATGAAGTCAAAAGAAAAAACTTATTTTATTCAAATTAACAGCTGAAGTTTCTGCGCCAGGTCGAAATATACGCAGCGACAAAACTGTAGTGAAAAGAAATTACTTCTCTTTTTTTCCGTCCTGAAGAATTTAATTTGAATAAAATAATAATGCTTTCTTCTGACTCAATTGTAAATAAAAAAATCTGGTGTGACTGGCGCACAGCACACAACTTTCTCTTACCCTTCGGTAAGAGAAAGTTGTGCACTGTGCTGGTCACACCAGATTTTTTGTGTCGAGATATATTTAGTTTCCGATAGCACCTTAGTTTCAAACTTGCATTTTAAATGTTGACTGCTTGAAATAAACTATGGTTATTTTTCAAAATTTTAATCTCATATTTGGACATTTTATACACAATATAGAATCGTAAATAAATACAAAATTTCATAAGAATTGGAAAAAAAAATTTTAAATGCCTAAAAAGTTCCAAAGGGGACCCCCTTTTGAATCGAAATTAACATACAAATCCCTATAGGAAATTAACATTAGGCCTATGAGAGAAGGCGGAGAGACAGGCGATAATGTTTGCAAGTGAGAGAGAGAGAGGAGAGAGAGAGAGAGTGATATATGTTTTCTCGGAAACAATTAAAGACACGAATAAAATAAAAATAAATGGGAATTTAAATAATAATTGAGCCGGGGGGCCTGGCAACGGGGAGGACACCACCCCCCCCCCCCCTGGGGGGTTGGGTTTTGCCATGCGGGGGGAGGGCGGGGGTTGGGTCCCCCCGCCCCCCCGGGGGGGGGCCCCCCCCCCCCCCCTTGCCATCAATATTATTAATATTTTTATTATAATAAAATAACCCCTACCCCGCCGCTGTCGCCGAAGAGGGTTTTTTTTTATAAAAAAAAAAAAAAAAAAAAAAAAAAAAAAAAAAAAAATAATAATTGATTTTTAATCTAATAAAAAGAAAAAGATTTAAATTCCGTTACCATGGCAACCATTTCTATCTTTCCTATGAAGAACAAGAGTAAAGTGGTCTTCAGAAGATTTCAACGGCAAAATGAGAATATACATTTTAAAGAGCATCTAAAAAATAGTTAATTTATGAATTTTAAAAAAAATCCTTGGAGGGAATTTTGAGAAAATCGAAAAAAACTGAAAAAGTACATCAGTAAAGTACTAGTACTTTTTGGCCGATTTTGTTCAAAAGCTTATTTTGAGATTCTTCAAAGGTACTTAAGTTAAATATAAAATTTCAACCCGGTAGCTCAACTCCTTCATGCTAAAAATCTGTCCACACACACACACCCGCACACACACACACACACACACACACACACACACACACACACACACACACACAGACCAATTTGCGGGACCCACTTTTTTGGACTCAGGGGACCTCAAAACATGTATATCCATCAAAATCTGGACATCGAATTTTTGACATGATCGCAATACTTTCTCTCTCTATATATTTCATATATAGGGTATGAGAAAGTAAAAATTTATTAGTATGGGAAAATATTTATATTTTGATACCATGGCAACCATTTCTCCTATCTTTTCTATGTAGTACAAGAGTAAAGTGGTCTTCAGAAGATTTCAATCACAAAATGAGAATATACATTTTATAGAGAATCTAAAAAATAATTGATTTTTGAATTTAAAAAAAAATCGTTGGAGCAAATTTTGAGAAAATCGAAAAAAACTGAAAAAGTGAATCAGTAAAGTGCTAGTACTTTTTGGTCGATTTTGTTCAAAAGCTTCGTGTCACGTCCCATGGGGGTGCCTAACTTTAATATAAAATTTCAACCTCCTAGCTCTTTTCGTTCTTGAGATATTTTGTTCCACAGACACACCCACAGACAGACCATGTCGCGAAAACCACTTTTTTGGATTCAGGGGACCTCAAAACGTGAAGATCCATCAAAATCTCGACATCGAATTTTTGACATGAATCCAATACTTTCTCTCTATATATATATTACATATATACATAGGTAAGAGAAAGTAAAAAATTTTAACAAAAATGGAAATTGCTTATTTTTCGTAAAAGTATACCCGTATAATATAAAATATATATTATATATAAGAAATAAAAAAAAAAAAAAACTAATTCTTTTGTTATTTCTCCTAAATCATAAAAAACTAAAGACTAATATAAGACTTTACATTCACTTATTGAAATTTGGGGGAGAGGGGGGCAGTCCCGAAAGGGACTGATTTTTGGGGAGTAGAGAGGTGAAGGGCCCCTCACTCCCAAAATTGGAACCGGGCCGTTGGCTCTCGAGCTAGATACCGGTACTTTGGGTTGGTGCGTGCCTCCGTGCACGAGGCAGCAGGGTAAATAAACGAGGAATGATTTTTTTTGTAGGCTATTGAGGGTTTTTATGCCATAATTTATAGGCTTTTATGGTTCTTCACGTTTTGAGGTCCCCTGAATCCAAAAAATTGGTTTTCGCAACATGTTCTGTCTGTGTGTGTGTCTGGCTGGGTTCAATTTAAAGCATGAAGGAATTGAGCTATGAGGATGAAATTTTATATTAAAGTTACACATCTCCCTGGACCGAGAAGGTCCGATGTCGGCGGACCCGAGCCATTGGGGGGGGATGGCAGGGGGCGAAGACCCCCATCTAGGCGCTCCGGCCGCCAAAGAGGGGCTGCGCGTCTAGTCAAAACCCCCCCCAGGAGCAAATCCTGGTTGCGCCACTGGGTTAATATATATAGATATATACATTCTACATCCCGTATTTTCATGACAAGAAGGAAAGAAAGAGAGAGAGAGAGATTAGAATCTTTAGATTTTAAAAAAATAAAGAAAATTAATATATTTTATAATATAAAAGGTGTTGTTAATAATAATTGATTTTAAGAGCAATTTAACGATTTTTTTTAGACAAAAAAAAGATGTTTATTTTTATTAATATTCGGATGTTGGAGGGGGAGGGGAGGAGGGGGGGGAATGTGGCACAGTATGTTCCACAGTTGCTTGCCAAAGCTAGAATAAAATCCCTTTGCCTAGACGAGTTGAACAATAATTTTTTTTTTTTTTTTTTCAGTGACGTCATTTCATTTTTTCATCCCTCAAAAAGAAATTAACGAACGAAGAGGTTATTTTCAATGAAAAAGATGATTTTTAAAGAAAATTGATTCTATTTTTTTTTTTAATTTTTGGTACCAAACCAAATTTTTAAATTTTTAAGACTTGATATATAGAACACGAGATTTGAATTCCTTCAGTAAAAAAAAAAATATTTTTAATGTATTTTATAAATACCATTCTATATGTATATTTTCTTATAGAAAAATAAATTTTTATTATTTTTCAATTTAATTATTATAATTAATTTTTCCTAAGGGGGATCTCTAGAGCCGGGGGGGGGGGGGGAAGAGGTTCCCAAAAACAAAATATAAGAGTGTGGATGCAGGCCCAATAATTTTATTAATAATACGGAACCTTCTTGGGCAAAGAATATACAGATGATAAGTAATTATAATTGAAAATATTATTAAAATATTTATTAGGATAAATAATGTGCCCTTGATTATGAAATTGGTCTAAGTCAGGGGTCGGCAATCTTTTTTCGGACGGCGAGCCATTTTCAAAATTCTTTTTCAATATTTCCATAGTTTGAAAGAGAGTTGCTTTTATTTTTCTCGTTAATTTTAAAGGGGCCTAAATAGTCAAAAGAAAAAAAAAATCTAAGTTCACCTTTGGCGGGCCGCGCAAAAAGTTTCAAAGGGCCGAAAGGTTGCCGATCCCTGGTCTAAGTTATATATTTCTTGTTTCGAGATATTAAGTGATATGCATTTGAATAAATTAAAAAATATTTTTTATATTATGCGATATTTTTTTTTTTTTTTTTTAGTCTTGATCGAAATTTATTATGAATAAGAAATTTTGTGTGAATTTCAGATGAAAATGTTGTTTTTAATGATTGAATTGACTTAGACCATTTTCAAAATTAATTCGAATGTCATATAAATGACGACTCGTCTGATTTAGACAGGTTAGAGGTATTACCATCTTCAAGGAGAGTCACCTAAATACATCCCAACTCCGTGGGCCGCGTATAAAATTTTTATAATTTCAACCCTTTAGTTAATACTTTTAAAAAAAATATTAAATATTTTAGCAAATTTCAATAAAATCAAATTATCTCCTAAAATATCAACTTTATTAACATATAGCTCATAAATGAAATTATTCTTTGTATAACTCTAAACAACTTTTGTTTGAAACAATTTTTTGTATTTTTAACCTTTTAATTAATATTTTAAAGAATAATAAATATTTTGGAAGATTTTGCTAAATTCAAATTATCTTCTAAAATATCAACTTTATCGACATTAAGCTCATATATGAAATTGTTCTTTGTTTAATTTTAAACAACTTTTGTTTGAAACAATTTTTTGTAATTTTAATCCTTTAATTAATATTTAAAAAAATAGAAAATATTTTGGAAGATTTTACTAAAATCAAATTATCTTCTAAAATATCAATTTTATCGACATCAAGCTTATATACGAAATTATTCTTTGTATAATTCTAAACAACTTTTGTTTGAAAGAAATTTTTTATAACTTTAACCCTTTAACTCGAAATTTAATGATTTATTCGTTATTGATGTGAAATTAATTTCTCGTTTTATACATAAAAGTTGGTTTTTAGAATTATTTAATATTTTAAGAAATTTTCTCTTTATCTTGAAGAAAAAAAATCCCGGTATTGGAAACTATAGGCATATTTTTGAGGTGAAAAAAAATATAGTTTGTAAAAGATGATGAATCTCGAACACCGTTGGCCACCCCTGGCGACGCACACGTCAAGTTTAGGGGAGATTTTATATGATCCGTTCGAGAGTTTGTTTTTTCTTATAAAAAAAAAAAAAAAAAAATTAATTTCCCACTATAAATCCTAGAATAATTAAAAAAAGGAGTCCCGATGACGTCATTGGAGGCATCCAATCGGGCATTCTAAATCACTTTCCTCTTTCAATTCCTATCATTTTCATTTCGCCCGTTTTCTTTTCGCAAGTGCCTGTGCGTTTTTTAGTCCCCTCCCCCCACCCCCCCCCCCCCACCCTACTTGAAAAAATGATTTTAACAGCCCAAAAAGAACTATCATCCCTCTAATTCATCAGATAGAATTGCATTCATGTTGAGAAATGTTTCTGCACGTTTAGGAAGTGGACCTTGGATAATAGGAACTGTCTATCTTTTTAAAAGGTAATGATGACACGAGACTTTCCTAGTAATAATTGCTCTTAAACATTATTAAAATTATCGAATTATCAAATTAAGGGTGAAAGTTATCCAGAAATTGTTTCAATAAAAATTGTTTAGAATAAAAAATAGAATAATTTCTCTAATAGGTATTATTTCTGTAAAGTTAATAATTTAGAAGATAATTGTGAAAAGTGAAAAAGTGATCACTTTTTACTATACTCGAAAATAAATTTGTTATTTCTTTTTAATATTCATTAAATGATTAAAGTTATAAAAAAAATTCTTCAAACAAAAGTTGTTTAAAATTACATAAAAAATAATTTCATATATGGATTTGATTTCGAAAAAAATTAATAACTATAGTTGATAATTTGATTTTTTTTAATTTTTCTAAAAATATTTAATATTTTTTTAAATAACTATTAAATGGTAAGAGTTAGAAAAAGTTGTTTCAGACTAAAGTTGTTTCAAACTACAATTTGTAACAAATTTGTATTTAAGCATTATTTCAATAAAGTTAATAATATAGGAGATAATTTGATTTTACAAGTTTTTTAACAAAAATTTTTATATATATATTTTTTTAAATAATTATTAAATGGTAAGAGTTGCAGAAAATTGTTTCAAACAAA
>JAKCPI010009903.1:0-48877 GCA_023213315.1 Euborellia annulipes
AATTAATTTCTCAAATATTTTCATATTTAGATGTAATTTACTCTAGGCGAATTATAGACATTTCAATGAGGATTTTGTTGTGAAATTTGAGTAGAAAATTAGCGTACTTTTTTTTAAGAAAAAACTCTTCTAAAATTAAGTTTGTAACTAATAAATAAAAGAAAATGTTTTAATTATGATGAAACAAAATTGATATAATTACTCCTAATTTCCCTAGGTTTTTTTTCTCTCTGATTATCTTATTAAATTGTTAAAATTTCGTAAATAACAACATATCGTGTCCACAAACGCCCAAACAATGAAATAATTTCTCTTATTATACACGATGTTATTAAAGGTTCAAAAGGAGCCGAATTGTGCACAATTACATTAATAAACACAAATTAAAAATTATCGCCATGAGTTTATATTTACGGAAGCCTTGAAAGATATATAGGCCTACATTATGACATATAAAATATATTTTTCTTGAAGTACTTTTCCATTTGAGAGTAAAACTCTCTTCTCTCAAATGAACAGCCATCTTGAAAGATCTATTTTCGTTATCAAAAAATTTATTTCTACGTAAGTGATTAATTTTTTTTTTTTGCGATAATATTATCACAATGTTTGTAGATGAAAATGAATTTTTCAATTAATTTAATCTAAATTGATTCATCTCAATAGACAAAATGAAAAAATAATATACTTGCATTTACATAATCCTTTTAAAAATATATTTAATCTAAGATCATTTAATTTACATAATTTAAAAATATTTTAGCAAAAGATAAAGTTTGTTTAATTGATTTTTTCTTTGAGGGAGTGATGATTTTTTTTTTTTTTTTTTTTTTTGAAATAAGGGGTTGGAAGAGGGGAGGAAACAGGCCGCATAGCATCGCAGATACGAGAAAAGAGTTTTTTTTTTGTCTCTCAATTCAAAATTATATAAATCAGAATAAAGGTTTTTCAACAGTCAGGCTATTATTGTTTCAAATTAATTTGCAGCCAAAAAGATTTTATTGTTCAGGACTCCATACAATAAGAATTGAGATTTCCAGAGTTGGGCAAGTTACTAAAAAAAGTATCTAAATACAAGATACAATGAACTTTGGGTATCTCGACTCACAAAAGATACTTTTTAGATATTTTTCGGAAAATATTTGTATTTGGTTTTGACATACAAAACCTCAAAATCTGGGATGGGGGGGGGGGGGGGGGGGGGGCTTTAAAAATATTAATTTGACATTGACATTAAACTCATATCCCAAACAGTGGCGTAGTGAGCTTAACTCGCGCCAGGGGCACAATACCTTTTTAGCGCCCCCTCCCCCATTCAAAAACCATATAATATTATATGTAAAATATACAAAATTATTATATTACACTGGCACTAAATTTAAAATATATTTTCCAGAAATCAATTATAATAAAATAAAAATTATCCAGCAATTTTTTGTTTTGCGGACCATTTGGCGCCCCTTTGTGAGTAGCGCCCGGGGTGATGACTCCCCTTGCTCCTCCCCTTGCTACGCCACTAATCCCTAAGTTTATAAATAAAAAACAGTATTATAGGCCAAAATCAGAAAGGTTGGGGGAATATAAATACATAAATAGTATTTATTTATTTATGTATTTATTAAATACATATTTAGTTATATGAATAAAATTTTAAAAAATAGGGTCCAAAAGGAATAAATATGATACCGAGGATTTATTGATGATAGGCTTGTTTTCTACTATTATAATTTATTGTATTTACACGGTAAAGGAATTAAATCCAAATATTTCGAAAATTCATTCTTCCTTCTATAGTAGACATGACACTGTATTTCGTCAAGTTTAGAATGTCTTAAATCTTCCGCAGGGAGATAGATATCTCTCAAGAACTTGATCAACTCGAAGTATAGCCTAATACAGCGTTTTCCAAACTGTGAGGCGCGCCTCCCTAGGGAGGCGCGGACTAGTCTAAGGGGAGGCGCGAATATTGGCCACCAAGATCAATTTCCCAAATGATTGCTACGTGTAGTTTTATAAATAAAATCTGGTGTGACTGGCGCACAGCACACAACTTTCTCTTACTTTCGGTAATCGAAAGTTGTGTACTGTGCTTGTCACACCAGATTTTTTGTGTCGACATGTATTTAGTTCCCGGCAGTAGGGAATATTTGAATTCAGATGTAAAATTTATAAGTATGGGAAAATATTTATATTTTGTAACCATGACAACCATTTCTCCTATCTTTCCTATGAAGCACAAGAGTAAAGTGTGCTTCAAACAATTTTGAGGGCAAAACGAGAATATACATTTGAAAGAGCATCTAAAAAATAATTGATTTTTGAATTTTAATCAAAATTTTTGGAGCGAATTTTGAGAAAATCGAAAAAAAACTGAAAAAGTGCATCAGTAAAGTACTAGTACTCTTTGGCCGATTTTGATTAAAAGCTTATTTTTCCGGTCCCGGGGGTTGTTTAACTTATATATAAAATTTCAGCCTCATAGCTCAATTCCTTCATGCTTAAAAGTGAACACAGACACACACACCGACACACACACACACACACAGACAGACCATGTCGCGAAAAACACCTTTTTGGATTCAGGGGACCTCAAAACGTGAAGATCCATCAAAATCTCGACATCGAATTTTTGACATGAATCCAATACTTTCTCTCTCTATATATATTACATATACATAGGTAAGAGAAAGTAAAAATGTGTGAGTGTTTAAAAAAAAAAAAAAAAAATGGATTAGGGGTTGCAAAATTGAAAAAAATGTTTTTTAAATTTATTTTAGCTAAATTGAAGCCAAATAAATAGAAAACATTCAAAAAATAGCGTTGATTATTATTTTGATTAGGGGGGGGGGGGATGAAGGGTTGATTATTTAAGAAAGGCCTTGGAATATTCCAAATCACTTGTTGACATTCTTTTCCGGCTCTAAATATAGTTAGATTAGAGCAAAAGGTATTTTTTTACTTTTAATAAAAAGGGAATTGTTATTTTCATCTGTTTTATTCCTATAAACAGAGAGAGACGAATCTCCCGTTCAGTCGAGTCGAGTGCGTTGCCGGGATGCAGGCGCTGCTCTCTTTTTTGTGTTTAAAGTGAATCAAAGTGAATAATTAATATAGTGTAACCCACCCTGGCCACACCGTCAGCAAACACACCCTCTTGAGAGTCTTATTAAAGGTAATTATTATGCATTTTATCGTTGAAAAAAAAAACAATGATAGAAACAAATAATTTGACTGCGAAAAACGATTCTTTTGAATATGAAATTAAATATTTTGTATTTCACTAAGGGTAGAGGGAGAATATAAGCTGTTGAACGGGGGGAGGGGGAGTGGAGGTGTCATTGAAAAAAAATTAGTTTTTTATTTTTTATTTATTTATTTATTTTTTTTTTACTTTTTTTAAAAAAACACTTTCTCATTCATACTCACACTTAATATACTTTTACACAGGGGTGGATTAAGGGTTGAAAATTAAAATAAAATAAAAATTAAAATAATTATTTATAAATGTATTCAAATTATTTTGAGAGTAATTTCGCGGTGAAGGCTCGCATTTCCTTAAAGGGGGGGGGGGAGAGGAGGTATGAAGGCATTAACCAGGGGAGTTAATGCCCCATCCCCTATAATGCATAAAGATATTAATGTTTTTTAATACTTTTACTAAAAAATAAGTGCATTCCGTTTGAGTTAATATTTATATTCAATATTTAGCAAATAGGATAGTGGGGTAGAAACATTTTAATGTCATTCTAAAATTTCGTATTACTGGGGCGGAATTAATTTTTGAAAATTTCGAAACTCTCATAAACAGACAATAATAACACTGGGTAATTTAGGAACCCATCGAACCCCTTGCAGAATTTTGTAGGGATTTTTTTCATTAGTTAGAAAAGTAAGATATAATTAGTCCACTTAGAATTTTACTGGGGTGAGTTACCGCATCTTTTTATATTAGAGAACTAATCTCAATTCGGAATTTTTACTTTCTCTTACCTATATGTATAAGTTAATATACATATATATAGAGAGAAAGTATTGGATTCATGTCAAAAATTCGGTATCGAGATTTTGATGGATATACACGTTCTGAGGTCCCTTGAATCCAAAAAAGTGGTTTTCTGTGTGTCTGTTTGGGTTCAATTTAAAGCATGAAGGAATTGAGCTAGGAGGTTGAAATTTTATATTTAAGTTAGGCACCCCCCTAGGGCGTGAAAATAAAATTTGAGAAAAATATTTTTCTTCAGGAATGAAAGTTAGAAAAATCTTTAAAAATATGTTTTAACATCTGACGTTTCGGCTTTGATCAAAGCCATCCTCAGAGCTGTTAGTGGTCATCCTAGGATGACTTTGACCAAGGCCGAAACTTCAGCTATTAAAATATATTTTTAAAGAAAAAATTCTGGCTTTGTTTTTTCTAACTTTCATTCCTGATATTATACGAATTCCACCAGCCATAAAATACCCTTATGCCAGCGTTTTCTAAACTGTGAGGCGCGGGGGAGGCCCTAGGGAGACGCGGACTAGTCTAAGGGGAGGCGCGAATATTGGCCCCCAGGATCAATTTTCCAAATGATTGCTAGTTTTAATATAAATAAGAATTAATAAAAAAAATATTTTTATATATATTTATATTTTTTAGCATTAAAAATTTTTGTTTTTTATTATTTTATAAAATGAGGGAGGGGGGAGGCGTCATAAGATTAATTATTTTTAAGGGAGGCGTGGTAACATAAAGTTTGGAAACCACTGGCCTAATGGGTCGTTTTGATAACTTACCTCCCCAACATTAAAATAGCCTCCCTATGGGGAAATACATGGTGTTTGTCCTTCTGCTATTTTAATGCTGAAGGACACACACCATGTATTTCCCCATAGGGAGGCTATTTTAATGTTGGGGTAGGTAAGTTATCAAAACGACCCATAGATAGATAGACCCCAAAATCAAATATGAAAAAATGAAAGTATCTTTTTTCAAGTCGTAGATAGGCTACTTAATTTTTAAGTATCTAAATACAAAATACTAGATACTTTTTATAAAAACCAAGTATCTAAATACAAGATATTCGATACAATTTTGTCTATCTAGATACTTGTAGCCTATCTTACTGTTAGATACAAAAGAATCTTAGATTCCAGTATCTGGATACTCCCCAACTCTGATTATGCATGTTATCTTATTTTGACATTATCAACAAAAATGCAAATACTGAAACCCACAGGACAAACAGATCTTTTATGAACATCGTTCATTTAGAAGTAAGTTTACTAATCCGTTCCATTGGAGAAAGCATTTTTTTTAAACAAACTTTCAGATTATTAAAATTAGTTAGTTATTTAAAAAAATAAATTCTAATTAATTAAATTAAAATCTTTTATTTTTTCAGAATAATGTTTTTTATCTAACCTGAACATAATGTGACTCCAACCAAAATGGAAACGATCCAGGCAGTTTTTCCCTTTCCTTCCTGGAAGTAGTTGAGAAACTCCAGATAGAAAATGCCGAACGAGTATGTCACGCCGTCAGCTGAAAAAAGTAAGAAATGCAACCTATTATTGAAAATATTTGTATATAGAGTCTAGGAGAGTATAGTTAGAGCTTACTGTATGCAATTAAGAGTGATTAAGTGACCTTTTGTCCTTGTTCTTTGAGATTAACTCTCTTTTGTTTCATTAGTTAACGATCATTTTCCGGATTTATCTATATTATATTGACATTAATTTACATAAATATAGAAAGAAAATCGGGACAACATTAAATTTAAATTGTAAATCAACCCATGAAGTTCAATAAGACAAATAATATATTTAAAGATGATTAGCAGATTAAAGATGTATAACCTCCCTCCCTCCACCGTGGTTGTGTGTTTAAAGGTGTTGACAAATATCTTAAAGCCAAGAGGAATGGGTTCGGACCCCAGGCACTCCGTTAATTATTTCTGGATACCAAATGTGTAAATAAATGTGCTTTAGATCTATCATTGTAAAAGATTTGAGAATCATATTTTTTTTTTTTAATAACATTATGGAAAATATTAATTTTTCACAATTAGTTTTAATTACAGAACATTAAATTAGAATTATTTTATAAATTATATAATCTACTGATGATGCTAGTATAATTCTTACTCAGATTTTCGGTATAACTTTTAAAATTAATGGAGAAATTTATTTGTGTGAGGCCTCGTTAAATTTTCTTTTTTCTTCGAAGGCAGGCAATGCGACTAGTATATTATAAATTTGATGATGTAAATAAAGAAAAAAATAATAATAATTTCACTTCCTGAATAGAATAACTAACAAGATTAGGCAACCCGCTAACCATACAAGTATCTTTGGTAATCTTATCTCACAATCTCGTTAGTTTACAGTTATTTTTATTAAATTGTGTACAAAATTTAAAATTTACTTCAAGTCAAACAATTTCGGAATAAATAAAATTAAAATTATATAAAATGGATAAACTATTTAAAAACATAGACTATTAACCAGCAAGGTTGTGGTTTTTTTTTTTTTTTTTTTTGATAAGTTAATAGTTCATGATAATTTTTATCAGAATGAGATTAGAGTGTTAATAAAAGAACATCAATTTTATTTAACCTCTCAATGAACTTTAGGATTACTAAGATTCTATGATGAAAAAAAATTAAGATTACATTTAAATAAGTTTTCATAAAATGGATGGGAGTCTCCCCGGAAAAATAAAAAAAACTTATATATATTTTGTAGCCTACGTTTCGAGCGTTTGTCGCACTCATCTTCAGGTTCCAAAATTGTCAAATTGTTTGTCCTTAAGATGAGTATGTATAAGCGCTTGAAACATCGGCTACAAAAATAAAAGGTTTTTATTATCTCTTACCTATATAGGCCTACATGTTCACACACTGACACAAACAGAGACAAATTCCAAAAATACCATTTTTGAACTCAGGGAAGTCTAAAAGATCAAAATCTCGAGGTGGAATTTATTGAAGTTTACAAAACTTTCTTTATGTTTCGTAACAAGAAAATAAATTTGAATATTACCACCATTTCAAATTTTTTGTTAGTGACGTCATTTAATTATAAAATGTGAATCATGTAATCTGAATGGCATTGATTTTTCAAGTAGCCTATGTTTTTTTCCGTGTGGAAACCCAAAGGATAAAGACATAATTAACGATGAAACGTGATTTATGAATTAATGAACAAAATTCCAGTTTTAATCTGTCTGTTTAATGATTACGAGAGGGAATGGAGAATCGAAAACTAGCGCGAGGTCATCGAGATAGAAAATAAAATACTTGATTATAAAATTTAAGTTAATTATTTTTTTACAAGTTTTTAGAAATTTTTTTTACAATATTAATTTTACTATTTAAGTAAACAACATGAATGTCATGGCCATTTTCTTTCATTTATACTCAATATATAAATATAAATTACTCTCTGATATAACAATTTTTTTTTTTTTTTTTTTTTCAATTTTTATGAATCAACCTCTTTGGTCTTGAACCTCTACTCGATCCCGAACAGTTTTAATTAAATTATTTTTAATTAAAACAAGAATGAACAGTCTAGATAGATTTTCACTTCAAAGGCCCTTCAAATATCTGAATAAATCCGACAAAGGCTTTTCCATTGTATTATTAAAGAGTTTAATTGCATATAAAGAAAGTAATAGATTATATAATATCTAAAACATTTTGAAAATTATCAATTTGAGATTTTTTTTTTTTCATTTATTCTCCTCCTTTCGATTTAAGCTTTCTGGTGCGACCAATCACCCCAGATTTTTAAAAATAAAATTATATATATTTAAATTTCCCATTTAAAATCATTTATATTCTTTCTAATTGAAATAATTTGGATCGTTGCCAATTAAGTATATTAGTACCGGCATCCCCCCCCCACTCTCAGAGACTCCGGCCCAAAGGTGCTAGGCCATTGGCTGTCTAAGAGCAAACAGCCGGGCATCGAGTCTCTGTTGTTTTCCTATGGGAAAAATTTGCTTATAAATTTATTAAATAGCAAGGTCAAAAGGGCTTCAGTAGAGTGAGAACAGTGATAAGTGAAGCACCTTCTGTGTTAAAAATTTCATCCCTCATTTGGAACATGGCGTCGTGTGGAGCAGACGTCTCTCAGCTGGGGTCCCGCAAAAAATTCACATTCTCCTCCCTGAGCTTAATTTTTTTTTTTTTTTATAGAGTCGAATGTGTTAATATTCAATGAGTACCTCGATTCGAACTTGATAATTCATAGATATATTTAACAAATTTGTGTTTATTTTTTTTTTGATGGGCCAAACGCCCCATGGTCTGCGGGAATTTGTAGCACACCGATACTCGGAAAGACTGGAGATCCTAGTTTCGATTCCCGTGAGTCATGGGGCGTTTAGAACACCAAAAAATAAACATACTTAAATTTGTTAAATAATAAAATAGCCTTTGAATGTCAAAGCCGATGGCTATTTTATTATTTGCTCCTTATGATTTTATTAAAATTCTAGCTCTTTATCAATATTTCGAGTAAATCCGTCAACGCAAAGTGCTACTTTACCTAATACGGTTTTTTTTTTTTTTTTTTATTTGAAAATTGTAATTTTTACTCTCTCTTAACTGCATATGTTAATATATAGAGAGAAAGTAGTGCATTCATGAAAAAAATTCAATGACAAGATGGAAATACAGGTTTCGAGATTCCCTAAGCCCAAAAAAGAAGGTCCTGCAAAATGGTCTATTAAAATAAAATTCTATTCTATTCTCTTTGTGGGTGTGTGTGCCGATAACTAAATATTTATCAACACAAAAACTCTGGTATGACAAGCACAAAACACAACATTTAATTACCGAAGTTTAGAAAGAGCAAGTTGTGTGCTGTGCGACTATCACACCAGATTTTTTTCTATATGATCTTTTGCGATTATTCTATCTTTATTCCGTCGTTTTTCCCCACTTACTCAGTCAACTCCTATCACAAGGATCTAAAACCTTAACCTCCGCGCTACGGGTCAAGGAAAAACCTCTGTTAGGTCACATTCAGAATTTTTTATGATTTCATTATTTTTCTCTACTCTAAAAGATTTTTTTAATCTTTTGAAATATTTTCATTCACCTTTGATTATTCAAAAAAATTTTTTTTTTTTAATTAATGATTAAATAACAGCGAATTACGGAAATCTATTCAGAAATTCATGAAATTAATACTTCAAAGGGATTATAATTATTATTCTAACCACGACTCGTATGTGTCATATTTTCAAGAGTAAATATATATAGAGCCATAAAATATGGTCCTTTATTTATTTATTAAAAGTAGCCCTACACTCTCTCTCTCTGGTTATAAATATGTATTCCCAACAAAAAACGAATTTTCTTTCAACCAGGGTAGGAGTAATATAAATTCGGATGAAAATATTGCCTTTCCTCTCGTTACTTTCGCTTTCCTATAAATGTAAATATATATAGTTAGAAAGTATTGCAATCATGTCAAAAGTTCGATGTTGAGATTTTGATGGATATTCACGTTTTGAAGTCCCTCTGAGTCGAAAAAATCAACAATTTTAAACATGAAGGAAACGAAGTTGAAATTTCATATTTAAGTTAGGTACCCTCCTGGACAATTAAAATAAGCTTTTGAACAAAATCGGCTAAAAAGTACTCATACTTTACTGAAGTACTTTTTTCGGTTTTTCTCAATATTGGCTCTAAAGATTTTGATTAAAATTAATAAATCAACTATTTTTTAGATGCTCTTTAAAAATTATATCAGTAAAATTTTTCGTGAAAATTGTTTGAAGTACAGTGAGGGGCAATATTAAGTCCCACCATGCGTTTTCTACTTGTGATTATTTCATTGTTTTTAAAAAAATATTAAATATTTTTTAATGGAAACTTTCAAGGTTCAAACCTAGAAAATTTTCAATAAAGATTTTTATTTTCTTTTATAAAAACAATGAAATAATCACAAGTAGAAAATGCATGGGTGGGACTTAATTTTGACCTTCACTGTACAATTTACTGATGTAGAATTTGAGATTTTTTCAAATCATTTTCCGACTCTTCCTTCCATAGAGCCAATGTTAAATCTCTATGGGGATTTGCATGTAAATTTCGATTAAAAAGGAGGTCCCCTTTAGAACTTTTTACACATTTAAAAAAATTTTTTCCAATTATGAAATTTTGTATTTATTTAGAATTCTCTATTGGGTATAAAATATCCAATTATGAGATAGAAATTTTGAAAAATAACCATAGTTTATTTCAATCAGTCAACATTTAAAATGCAATTGAATATTAAAATTAAAAAAAGGTCAATTGACTTTTTTTGAAACGCAAGTTTGGAAATCAAGTGCTATGAGAAAGGCCTATCTCGACACAAAAAAATCAGATGTGACAGCACAGTTCACATCTTTCGTTTATCAATGGTAGAAGAAAGTTGTGTGCTGTGCCTTGTCATACCAGATTTTCTAAATATGGCTTAGTGTTCTTTCAGTTCAAACATATTTTAAATTCCCATACAAAAATGACGGTATGAACTAGGGGACGTTTTGATTTCTCCGGCTAGTATGCCTCACCCCCTTCATTGAACTGTCATTGCATTCTTAAATAAACTTTTTCTCAAGGAGACATAACCAAATTAGATTCTATTATCATCAAACTTCTTGTAAAACAAAAACAAGTGGGAAATTAATTTAAACTCTAGTTAGTAGTAGCCTATATACAGATATTTAAAATTCATACATAAACTCATGAGAATATTAATGAAGCAGCTAAGATAAGTTTTCCTTTCATAGAACATAATTAATCATATGCTAAATATTTATTAATTATGTTTATTCATGGACCAAAAAAATAAAATATGGAAAATGATTTTGGAAGGGGTGGACATTCACTTCTGTGCAATATTTCTTTCAAGATAGACAGGAAAAATGTATTATTCAAATAAAACTTTTTATTTTTGGTTAACTTTAACGTTTCTTATACTTCCAGCCCTCTTTAGGACCTATTAAATATATACACTGTAAAAAAAAATCTTAATTTTAGTTATAGATGCGTGGAATGAAGTCAGCCAAGGAAAAAAAAACAAAAAACAAATTTATTCTGTCGACGTTTCGAGCCCCCGTCGCGATCTTCCTCGGGATAGTCTAAGGGTCAAAAATTACAGGTGGTAGTGACTGGATAGTGGGTGACATCATTAAACAATTTACCAGATATATTTGGACCCTGTTACGCATTAGTGTGTCAAGCGCCAGCTACCGAGTTTTGAGAAAATCAACATTAAAGTTTTTTGTTTTCATTGGATTATATATTATTTTTTTTTTGTCAATTGTGCAAGTAACTTTAAATATAAATTTTTTCAGGACATATTTCATAAAAAACATTATTAATTATAGCATTTGAAACAATATTCCGTGCTTAAATCAATTTTTAATTTTTTGGCGCTTGACACACTAATGCATAACAGTGTCCATATGTAAAATTATAATAGAGATGATTTTTTTTTTTTACTTTTTTCAATATCTTTCCCCGGATAGTCCAAACCTCCCCTTTCCAAATAAACTTTTTGGCTACGCCCATGATAGGCTGGTTGACGTTTACTTTATTTAAATAATAAAAAAAACTTTTCTTCTTTTGGCTGTCCACAAATAAATAACGCCAGCCAGCATACGTCGCATTTAATCATAATAAGAGTATAATGTTTTATTTTCAAAGGCCACGTCCCAGGGATAATACTTTTCAAAACCTATTTCAATCTAGGGATCCATAATAGAGACGCAGATGAAATCCTTAAATAGCCCGCATATGAATTTGCAACAATTCTCTTCGTTATATTCTGATAATGCTTTTCTACGCTACATCTGTTTTTTCAAGCGATAAAACAAAACAGAGTTTCGAAAGTTATAATAACATATAAATATTAATATTCTCTAGTTATACCTTTATGACAGATAAAACAAATGGAGTTGGCAGGTCATTTTCGATAATATAATCACATCAGAATATTCCCTCTTTATTATTTGATTGTTATTATTTTGTCAAATTTTAAGAGTTCGAGTATTTTGAATGACGATCGATTTAAGATGGTGTTGTGGGATGCCTGTTTCCAGGAGTTGTTGGAGATTTGAAATAATAGATGAGATGTCTTTTCACGTTCTTTATTGTTTCCAAGCTTGATGATTGCCCGACACTAACGAGAGAGAGAGAGAGAGAATCGTAGAATCGTCCCCTGCTAGTGGATCATCACAATCCCCCTTTACCGTGGGAACAGTGATACACATGCAAAGACGTCCAGACGCTAAATTTGCACTTTTCTGTCGGAATCGTTGCATGTGTTTTTTGATCCAACCAGATATCAAATTTTGATTTTCGAATTTCAAATTTTGTATCTCTTTCTCTTTTTGGCTTCACAACAATGACTTCATTTAATAGGGAATGTCAAGCGAGTTTTGTTTTTACTTTTATTTTGCCCGTTAGACTAAAAATGATTAATCGGATCATAAATTGAAAATTTTACATGAAATTTCTTGTTAGTAATAATTTTCTGAGCTGGTGGGTTTTTATTTAAAAGAAATGCATCTATGACCAGGATAGGCTGGAGATCCCTGGTCATTAGCAAAAATATTTTCATATAAAATTTAAACTCCTCAAATTCCACTTCGGTGTATTTATTTGACTATTAATAACTGATAGACTTCAAATTGATAGCCAATTATTTTAAATTATTAATTTTATCCCAATGATGCTTTAATAGGCTAATGATGCGAAAGGCAAGGGGCAAGGACATAGGATTCATATTTCAAGTCAAATAATGTTCATGAACTAAAATAAATTCATGAGTTTTTAAATAGAAAATAGCTACTCTCAAGCATTTCAATATATTGTAATATAATTTTTTATTTACAATTGAGTCAGAAGAAAGCATTATTATTTTATTCAAATTAAATTCTTCAGGACGGAAAAAAAGAGAAGTAATTTCTTTTCACTACAGTTTTGTCGCTGCGTATATTTCGACTAGCATAGACCTGGCGCAGAAACTTCAGCTGTTAATTTGAATAAAATAAGTTTTTCTTTTGACTTCATCACCATTAATTAAGCCTACGGTCACAGCTCTTGGTTTTTCATTCTTCTTTTTCTAGAATATATATATTCCTACTCCGCTCTATCGTATCTCTCTTTTTTCCTTTTCGGCTCTTCTTAAAGATAAGAAGCGACAAATACTATTGTTACCACCATTATTAACACATGTGCCACAAATCGAAATTAGGTGGGGTCGTCTACTGCTAGTGTCTTATAATTAGGGCTCGGATTTATAGGCACTGAAAATCTTTAAAATAGGCAGGCAACTAAGCACTAAAAATTATTAAAATAGGCACTTAAAAAGGCACTTAAAAGGCATTATTTAAGAAATAATATAAAAAATTCAAAAAATGGATGTCTTATTTTTGGTAATCTGGTGTGATGGTCGCATAGCACACAATTCTTTCTTAATTTCGGTAATTTAAAGGCGCATTCTGTACTTGTTTGCCAGAATATAAATACAAATCAAATTTTTAAGAACTAATTTTTAAAATTTTACATTAAAAATAATTTTTTTTTCGAAAAAAAGTTGTTGTTTTTTTTTTCAAATCTAGGGGGGTAATTACCCCCCCCTTTACCACCCCCCTTGAAATATTTTCTTGATAATTCAAAAAAAAATTTAAATTTAGTCTATGTATAGCTCGTAAAAATTGAAATTGGCTATTTGAACTTAAAATAGGCACTAAAAAAGGCATTTATAAATGAAATAGGCACTAAAACCCAGAATCGGCCAAAATAGGCATTATAGGCACTAACAAATGCCTCTTATTTTATTCAGAATTTCATGAAACGTATACATATCATATTGGCCTAAATTTTTAAGCCATAAATTAAAAAAAAGGCAAATAGGGCGAAATCCGAGCCTTACTTATAATAATCGTTAAACTTTCATTAGTGGAAAAATATTTTTTAATGATCGCTAAATGACAAAAATTAAATTAATGTAGTGAATCTAAAAAAATTCACAATGGGAAAAAAATATATTTGTTTTTAATAGACAGAAAATGGAAAGATGTTATCATATTTATTGACGAATAATCGAACCTTACTGAAATTAAAATAAAAGCATAGATATAAAATAATAGAGAAAGGGAAACAACTTATATCATATTATTGTAAAAGCGACTTGAGAGCCGAAGCATGGAGATTTGACTGAAAAATAAAATAAAAACTCGCCGTGTAGTTTATTTATTAATTTTTGAAAAGATTTACAAACCAATTACTGTACCACAAAGTTGGACGGTATTGCTATCGAAACCAAAATTGATTCTGATGAAGACCGAAACTCTGAATAAAAAATTTCTTTTATCTGCCGAATCCTGAGATGCAGAGCCTGCAAAATTCTCACTTACATCTCTAAAATAGTTTAAAAATTCATTCGCCATTTTTCTCGTTAGAGAATGTGAAAAATGCAAATAAAATTTAATTAAAACAAAAGCTCACTTTGCTATTCGCCCGTTTACTTAATCCCAGCATTTTTTTTGTTTCTCCTCCAATTTATATTTTAACCTTTTTAATTTTATTTAATATCATTTTAATACTTATTCAAATTGAACGCATAGAACATTTATTTTATAAACACACGAACACAATTCAAATAGGATTATGCATCGAAGAATTAATTACAATACGTGATATCATGTGTCGTATTCAGGCTGCTATTAAAATAAGCAATTTTAGGAGAATTAAAATTGTTCAAAGCCATTAAATTATTTTAAATGAAACGTCTATCAAATATGTTCCTATATGTTCGCAAATTACTTCGTAGTACTTTGACATTAGTCTATAATAAGTCAATAAGTAGGTTAAGGAGTTGGCCGTTGAGAGCTCGTCTAAATTTATATTTTTAAACGTTTTAATTTGACTTGGGGATGCTGGACGTATCAGAAAGTATAAATAGTTAATAATGTTTGTCTCCAGTCCTGGACCAGATTCATTAAAGGGGGCATTTATTTGCAAAAAAACCTCATAATTGAGTTTAAGACAAACTTAGGTAAACTCACACACACTGCATATGTAGTGAGTCGATTGGGCTGCCTAACTAGTAGGCGTCTTTCAAAAACCAGAAGGTGCAAAACTTAATGTTCGCCATTGTAGAAAATCTACAACGCCCCCCCCCTGTCTTGTCATAAAATATTTTTGTCTATTAAAATCAAATATATATTTTTCCCATTGTGATTTTTTTTATATGAGCTTATTTCAGGAAAATAATAAATAATTAATAATCTATGTAAATATTAATTGCATACCCCCTCTAGTCCTAACGAGTGGTTGCCCCCCCCCCCCTTAACACGATGTCTGGCTACGCCCATGTCTATTGTCTATGTAGAAAAAAATTCTTATCTCCGTGACCGTTTTTTATTTCTCTTACCTATATATGTAATATATAGAAAGTATTGGATTCATGTCAAAAATTCGATTTTGAGATTTTTGATGGATATACACGTTTTGAGGTCCCCTGAATCCAAAAAGTGGTTTTCTCAACATGGTCTGTCTGTGTGTCTGTCTGTGTTCAATTTAAAGCATGAAGGAATTGAGCTATGAAGTTGAAATTTGATATTTAAGTTAGACAATTCCCTGGAGCGTGAAAATAGGCTAAGCTTTTAAACAAAATCGGCTAGGCCTACTTTACTGATGTACTTTTTCATTTTGATTAAAATTCAAAAATCAATTATATTTTAGATGCTCTTTCAAATGTATATTCTCATTTTGCTCTCAAAATTGTTTGAAGCACACTTTACTCTTTTTTTTTTAACACTCACACTTTTTTCCCATTCACACTCACACACACAATCACACAATCTTCTCGGCAACTCAGGCCATATAAGAATTAAACGATACTCAATATTTAATAATTATATATATTTGGGTCCAGGCATTCTTATTTAAGCCACCACCAACCAGACATTATGAAATTATTCTAATGTTTTATGAATTAATTTCGCTATATTTTAAACACGAAACATGGTGAGTTTTTTTGTAACATCCTTAAAATAACCGATGTTTGAGTGTCTTGTTTGTTTCATGTTAATTTTACAGAACTGATGATGGTTCTATGAACCGAAACCAATGTACTGCAGTTGGTCGTCTCATCACAAATAAATCCTGACAAATAAAATTTCATTTTTATTTCTTTAAAATATTAAGTTTAAAGTCTATATGGACTCAGATGCCTAAAAGACTTAAACAAAATAGATATTTTTTTAGTTAAACATAGTATATGATCGAATAATGCTTACACTTAATTAAATATTTATAATTTATTCCACATGTCTATCAAATTTTGTTATCTCTAGCAAAATGAATTTGTTTTTCTGCTTATTATATAATTTTAAAGAATATCTTGATTTGTTTACGTGCGAATTATTCGTCTAGTTTCATTTAAATTCACTGTTGATTAAATTCCAAATAATCCTTCCAATTTATATCCTATGATATAATTGAATTGCATTCGTGGAAAATCAAATTATGACTCTGTTCAAGTGTCCTTGAATTCATCAAGGTTATATTGAGAAATATAATGATATACCACTAATATTCTTATAAAAAAAAATAATAATAAAGGATTGATGATACAAAGTGATGATCATTCAATAGAAGTGAGTAATCAGCTGTAATCAAATTTGTTCGTTCCCTCTCCATAGCTGTTATCATTTTCTTGTTTTATCTGTCAGGATGCTTTGGTTTGACCACGTGTTGGCGGGTGTGAGTCATTTTATGATACGAGGATATTCACCAAATTCCAGAAGCGATTTTTCTCTTTTTACTTTCTCTTACCTCTATATATGTTAATATATATAGAGAGAAAGTATTGAATTCATGTCAAAAATTCGATGTCAAGATCTTGATGTATATACACGTTTTGAGGTTCCCTAAATCCAAAAAAGTGGTTTTCGCGACATGGTCTCTCTGTGTGTGTGTGTGTGTGTATGTGTGTCTGTCTGGGTTCAATTTAAAGCATGAAGGAATTGAGGTAGGAGCCTGAAATTTTATATTTAAATTAGGGGGTCCCTAGGGCGTGAAAATACTCTTTTAATCAAAATCGACTAAAGAATACTAGTACTTTACTGATGTACTTTTTCAGTTTTTTTCGATTTTCTCAAAATTTACTCCAACGATTTTGATTAAAATTCAAAAATCAATTATTTTTTAGATGCTCTTTAAAATGTATATTCTCATTTTTCCATTGACATCTTCTGAAGACCACTTTACTCTTGTACTTCATAGAAGAGATAGGAGAAATGGTTGCTATGGTAACAAAATATAAATATTTTCCACACTTATAAATTTTGCATCTTGAATTCTAATATATCTCGACACAAAAAAATCTGGTGTGACAGGCACAGAACGCAACTTTTGAATACCGAAGGTAAGAGAAAGTTGTGTGCTGTGCGACCAGTCACACCAGATTTTTTATACTTGCAAATGAAAAATCAATGAATATATTTTTCGGATCAATTTATTATTCAAATATTTTTTTTCTTTATAGATCAATCAAAAAACCATTTTTTTTTTTTTTTTTTTTGATAACGTTTCTCGCACCTAGTCAGAGGTTTCTTGAAAGAAAATCGCCTCTCATGGGAATTTTAGGATTGATTCTCTTATCTGTATAAAAAATAGATAGAGATATCAGTATATGAAAAGATTTCTTTGTTGAAGAAGACAAATAAATAGAAAAAAATCTGGTGTGATTGATCGCACTGCACACAACTTTCTCTTATCTTTAGTCATTGAAAGTTGAGTTCTGAGCTTGCCACGTCATATTTTTTTGTGCCGACGTATATTTAGTTTCGGCCGATATATTAAAATTCAAGATGTAAAATTTATAAACATGACTAATTTTGAGATAATTGGAAAAAATTTAAAAAGTACATCAGTAAAGTACTAGTAGCTTTTGGATGTTAGCTGTTTATGTCTTTGTGGCTGGAAGTATTATTAAGGAGTCAAAAAAATTCCAAGACATATGGAGCTAAAATTATTTCTCTTATTGATGCCGTTCCAGGCTGACGTTTCGGCCACTGGTCATGGCCATTTTCAGAATGTTCTTTTTTTTTCGATGTTCTATGAGCGCATGCAAATGTGTGTCGCTGAAATTGTAATTTTCATTTATTCTCGCTTCCGGCTTTGAAGATGGCCAAGACCAATGGCTGAAACGTCAGCCTGGAACGGAATCAATAAAAGAAATAATTTTGCCTCCATATGTCTTGGAATTTTTTTTTTTTTTTGATTTCTTAATTATATGTAAGAGAAAATATAAAGCCTCCTTTAATCCAGTAATGCCCCGCATAGTCCGGCCACGTTAAGTCCGGCTAGCAATTTTTCATTAATCATAAAGGTTTAAAAAAAAAAAAAATTCAGGACAAGATAGGGAGGGCACATTGCCCCCCCCCCCTGTCCCTGTTGGATAAGCCCATGCATGTCAATCACTTTGTATGAAAAGATAACGAAATAAACACACGTATGCTGAGGGGATATTTTTGTCAATTAAGAAAATAATCTTGTGTTTTTAGGCTACTTTTATTTTTCTATTTTCACTTATTTTATTAATGTAATGCTTTAAGTTTTATGCATTGTCTTTATCTATAAAACATGAGTTTGAACTTCTGATCTAAAAGAACCCTTCCGATTTCCAACTATTGTATATTTTATTTAATGAAAACAAACCTTGAAGGGATTTTAAAAACATTTACATAAATAAATTACAATCAACTTAACTAAATTATTGGCAAATCTCTTTACTATTTTTGGCTATTCAGAGATTTTAGATAAATTTATTTATTTTGATTAATACAAGAATTTATTTTCTAAATTTTGGTCTAAATATATTTTTAAATATTTATCTTCAGTAAAATTAGAAACGCTAAACAAGTTAAGGCGGGGATCGAAAATAAATTCGAGTCAAGTTGAAAAATATTTTAAAAACGCTCTGACTTAACGTAAACGAATTTCGTCAGATCAAATTATTTATTTAGCAAATTATTAATTAAGGAATTGAAACAAAAAATTAGGAACCAAGAATGTCACAAGGCTTTAAAAAACGAATATCCCTTAGAAAATTATAACTCCCCAGGGTAAATACTGGATGCTGGAGTTGAATACTCAGCCTCATGGGTCTTCGTATGATGTATATCTGTCATTCCAGTAAATAAATGGTTAAGTCGATTTTTGTCCAAAATGAGTTAATTGGCAAATGAGAAGCAGGGAGATATTTGAGATATTTTCGCAGATATTAATTATTTATATTATATATAAACGCAGATATTAAGGTGTACGTTTTGGGAAGTTAATCTAAATCTTCAGTTTTGTAAACTTCAAAAATTGTGCCCTTAAAAGTAAACAAAACGACGACCACTTATTCACTGGAATGATAGATATAATAATACTAATCGAAAAACTCTACCATCGGGAGGTTTTAGGATTTTGAGAAAAATCCGACTTTGAGCGAGTGTTTGCTCAGCCTTGAGTTGAGGTTTTCCACCTAGTTAGATTAGGATTTTTTTTAAGTCTGTCTGGGAGTTGTATAGTTTTATGTCTAATAATATTTAAAACCAGAGGTTCACATGCTCCCTGGAGAGCCACAGGGGCGTTGCTGCACGCATTGAAAATATTTCAATATGAGAGATAGCAAACTTAGAGAGCCGCGGAAAGTTCTGATATCTACTAATGGTGCCATGAACCGAAAAAATTTGGGAACCTATGAATTACAAATTTAATCTAGTCCAAAAAGTCTCCAGCTGGATTATCTAGAGTAGGGATTCCAAACTTTTTTGATTCCCAACTCCCTTATTAACCATCAGAATTTTTCCAGGGCTAGGGATTTTAAGTCTAATAAACATCGATCACTCTATCTAATATTTGAATATTTTTACGGCGATCTTATGCCTCAGATAATAATTTCCTTTCTAAAATGCATTAAAAAGTTTCAAAACACTTATCAGAGATAATAAAATCTGTTAAAACGACCGGTGAGTCAATTTTTTTTCGACTTCTGAGGCCATTTAAAGTCTCCGTCTCTATTTATTTCGATCAATTCCTATCAATTGAAATAAATTTTTCACCTGAGACTTGAGCCATAAGTCAAGGGCATACTTTCAGAAATAATAAAATTTGTTAAAACGCTCATAGTTTGCCAATCACTGCTTTGTAGACTTTTACTCACTTCTGAGGGGTTTAAGTTTATAGACATCACGATTTGAAGAAATAAAGTGGCTGTTGTATTTAAACAATAGATGAAAGGAGCAGGGAGACCAGGGCCGGATCTAGGGGGGGGCAGTGGGTGCGTGAGCCCCGGGCGGCAGATATCAGGGGGCGGCAATTAAAGAAAGATTTACTAAAAAAAAGGTAAAATGATATCAATTTTATATAGAAAATTTTAAGGAGGGGGCGGAAAATTTAATTTTGCCCCCCTAAAAAATCTCCTAGTTCCGGCCCTGAGGGAGACAGGTAATCAGTCTCCATGAAATAAAACTCTCTGTACAGGAAACAGTTTCGGCTTTAATTAACAGTAAATAAGATCATATTCACTCCATTATTGAGAGTATGAACTCAAATGTAAAGCCCAAAATAAAGCCCAAATTCGGCCGTGTCTTGAATATTGTTCCCACCTTTGGCGAGGGGGCGTCGAAAGACGCTCTCTCCTCCTTGGAAGCCATACAGAGGCGTGCAATTAGACTGATAGGTGATTCTACCCTTACTGCATCCCTACAGTCACTAGATCATAGAAGAAGAGTATCTTCACTATCTCTCTTCTACAGGTATTACCATGGTCAATGCTCTGCCGAATTAAAATCAATTATCCCACCCAATGCAACATATTCACGGAACACAAGAGAGGCATCTTCCCAGCATCCCTATGCTGTTCAGATCATGACTAACAGAACAAGTCAATTTCATTCTTCCTTTGTCCCCATGACCTCCCGTGATTGGAACAAGCTCCCTGCGTCTATCTTCCCCAAAACCTACAATCTTCAGACTTTCAAGTCTAACCTCAACAGGCATCTTCTCAGTTCCCGCAGTTGAGTTTCCCTTTATGCTTCTCCTTTTGTTTTTATTTTCTTCCTGGCTGCATGTGACTATTGGTCATTATAGGTCTTCGGACCTTATGCACCCATTCCAAAAAAAAAAAAAAAAAAAAAAAAAAAAAAAAAAAAATGACAGAGCATTGAGTTAAATTGTGGAGTTGTCAGTTGACAATTTGAGTTCATAATCTCAATAATTGGACTGAAAATGTCCTTAATTAATTAAAGCCGAAACTGTTTCCTGTATAGAGAGTTTTATTTCGTGGAGACTGACTACCTGGCTGCTCCTTTCATCTATTGCTTCTAGTAATTATTTTGAAATATTTCTTTTAAAATAAAGTTACTAATTAATAATTTATTTGATTAAATGATAACTTAATGCCCTTTTGAATAAAGATTGAAATTATTTTCTAATTTATTTTGAGAATAATAAATATTTATGAAAATAGTCTATTTTTATAATTAATTTCAATGATATCAGTGTCATTGAATAAATAGAACACTATCTGTTTGATTTAAATACTCGAAATCGAACGCTAAGAGGGGCGAGAACGCTGTTTGTTTAGTTTCCTGTTTGCATTGCTATCTTCTCGATTGTTCGGCTAGATAGAAGTGAAATGAGCTAGCTTCACAATAAAGTGACGTTTATTTATCTTTGTAAATAGAACCAATAGAAACATTTGATATTATCAAAAATATTTGGAAGAAAAAAATTTTTTTAGACCTTTTGGCATCCCAGGCCATATAGACTTTAACATACTCATATTAATTTTATATAGGTACGATATATGTGAGGAAGAAAATGTTTAATGATTACGAATGTTAATAAAAAAGATAGGCCTAATACAAATTTAACAAATTTAAGATGCGCGTCTCGAAAGACCGTTTCACACGTTTCACTACCGAGATGGCGTTAGTTTTTCCCATAGGGATACAAGGGAGTTATTCTATTTCATTTGAAAGATTCTAGCTAATTAATTAACAGTAAAAAATTAATTATTTTTTAACACAATGATTACTAATTTAATTATCTATAAGATATAGATCGATTTTGTTTTTTAATATCACGCTGTGATGAATGTCCTTGAGCAAACTCTTCTGGAGGAATACAGGGATTATTATTATTATAATTATCTTTACTTTAATTCGATTAATCTAAAAAAAAAATTTATTTTTTCGAAAAAAAAGAGCTTCTATAAGTTGTAGATATTTTAAATAGCATTAATTAAAAAAAAAAATTGAGGTCGATAGCTTCAAAATTGTGGCCGCTGGAATCTTTCAAAATCAAATTTTTTTACCCGGAAAAAATTTGGGCCCCATCTTTGATATCTGGAAATGAAATTATTTTGAAAATTTAAAACACATTTGCTAGTCAGATCAAATTATTTTATTTACCAATCAACCTTGAATAATTGATTTTTTTTTTTTAAAAGGCATAAGGATAATAAATTTGATGAGCCGTTCTCAATGAATGAAATTTATAGATATAAAGTTTCCCGATTGTCAACAGGTAGTCGATGTAGAACAGCGGAGTGCATTGAAGGTCAGATGAGAGAGAAGACCTTGAGCTGGATTTCAGTAGCAATGCAATGCGATGACATATAGCCTCTTAAAATAATAAATAATGGCAGCGATTTATTGAATAAAAAAAGAAACAAAAGAAAAAAATAAATTATTAAATGTTAGGGCCACTAGATATTTAAACAAAATTAATTATTTAGTTAATTAATATTTATAAGCTGGAATCTCTATTGGTTATACATACCCAGGGCCGCAGTCAGGGGGGCTATATCGGATTTTTTCTGAGGGGCCCGGGCCCTTTAAGCTCAAATCTTAAGATTATAATTTAAAAAATCTGGTGTGACTGGCGCACAGCACACAACTTTCTCTTACCTTCGGTAATCGAAAGTTGTGTACTGTGCTTGTCACACCAGATTTTTTGTGTCGACATGTAGTTAGTTCCCGGCAGTAGGGAATATTTTTTTTTTTTTTTTTAAACATTCACACTTTTTTCTCATTCACACTCACACTCACACACACATTCACACTGTCTTTTCGGCAGCTCAGGCCATATAAGACATTTACGATAACCGTTATTTATGAATTTATATATATTAGGGTCCAGGCATTTTTATTTAAGCCATCTGGTATCCAGATGGCTTAAATAAAATCATCGGACTGCCTGGGGTCCGAACCCGCGACGTTTTGTATATGAGGTTAGCACGCCAACCTCTACACCACGCCCCGTGGGCAGGGAATATTTGAATTCAGATGTAAAATTTATAAGTATGGGAAAATATTTATATTTTGTAACCATGGCAACCATTTCTCCTATCTTTCCTATGAAGCACAAGAGTAAAGTGCGCTTCAAACAAATTTGAGGGCAAAACGAGAATATACATTTGAAAGAGCATCTAAAAAATAATTGATTTTTGAATTTTAATCAAAATCGTTAGAGCGAATTTTGAGAAAATCGAAAAAAACTGAAAAAATACATCAGTAAAGTACTAGTACTCTTTGGCCGATTTTGATTAAAAGCTTATTTTTCCGGTCCCGGGGGTGTTTAACTTAAATATAAAATTTCAGCAGCATAGCTCAATTCCTTTATGCTTAAAAGTGAACACAGACACACACACACACACACACACACAGACAGACAGACCATGTCGCGAAAACCACTTTTTTGGATTCAGGGGACCTCAAAACGTGAAGATCCATCAAAATCTCGACATCGAATTTTTGACATGAATCCAATACTTTCATCTCTCTATATATATTACATATATACATAGGTAAGAGAAAGTAAAAAGAAAAATCATTTTCTTTTATATTTAGTGCTTGTACTCTCTACACGGGGTATTATTTAGTTAAGATTCAAACGAACCGATAAAATTTTCTCCCCTCCACCCTCTCCAATTCACGCGTAATGAAAATATCTATTTAATCCTTTGCTTATCATAACATATCAAAATTTATTATTGGTATTGCGAATTTGTTAAAAAAAAAACATGCATTTTCAATTATAATAATTAAAATCTCGTTCTAATATTTATTTTCCCATGAAAATTTAATAATTTAATAAATCATTCATAAAGTGAAAAAAAGGAATAAATTAATATGCAAATTTAGTATTTAACTATCTATAGTGATTGCTTATTTCCAAGCGATATAAACCTGAAATAGAAATAGAATAGCAGAGCTCTAGATAGTGGAAGTCATACATCGTAGATAACGGCCCAGAGTTCTGAAATTTCATATCAAATAAGCAATTTTTGATCAACACAAGTAAAATTATTTATTATTTTGAAGAGGAGTTGTAACGCCCATCAGTATTTATTTCTTGATTTAGAAGTATTAATATGAAAAATGAAATATATGCTAATAATAATAATAGATCTATTTTACTTTGACGGTCTCTTATGTCACCTTTGGATTGAATATAATTAAGACTTTCAAATTAACTGATTAGCAAGTCATCACACTTTTTAACTTGTTTTGAATTTACGGAATTGAAAAATTATTGAGTAATTTTTACTTTCTTGTATAGTATATAAAGAGAAAGTAGATATTGTAATCGTCAAAAAATTCGACTTCCAGATTTTGATGTTTCTCCACGTATTAATTTTGAAAAAAATATAAAAAAAAAAAATCAGGTGTCATTAAAAAACATGTAATTGTAAACAAATGAATTTGTAACTTGTATATCTAACAAAATCTCGACATCGAATTTTTGAATTTCTCTCTCTATATATTACACATATATATAGAGGTAAGAGAAAGTAATAAATAAATATAAACCAAATACGGTCTATTCATAAAACAAACTCGGAAAAATTATGAAAATTAGCATAATTATATATGAGTGCCTTTTATTTAAAATGCTAATTATATTCAAACTCACTAGCCTAGGTTCTAGTTGAATCTTATTATTCAAATATAGGTTAATTAAAACACTAGGTGATTTGTTTCAAATCTTTTTATATTACTGTCATCATCAGAAGAAAAAACCATACTCAATATCCTAAAATTGTTATTTTAATTATTTATCTCCCTCACCTTGATCTAGTTTACACACTTTAAGGTCTTTTTCTGCATCTGAGGCGATTTATTTCGATTGATAGGTAGCCAATTCAATTTTTTCGCCAGGGACGTTACATGATTCTCGACCTTTGACATCAGAAGCTAATCTCTACCTCTAAGCCAAGGTCAAGGGCGTAAAGATAGAGTTGTTGTCATTACAATGGACCTTACTGTAATTAATCTGTGACTTGATGATTATTCCATTGGAAAGAAGAATCGGATTATTGTTTTTTCTTCTAATGATAGTAATGTCAAAATAAATTGTACATAAAGAAGATTCCCTCTCGGTGATGCATTTTTCGAAAGGAGTAGGCTACACGCCGGTGCTGAGGGGGTCCCTCTGCAAATTAGGATATCCTCCCTAGCATAGAAGAGGTTGGATATAAGGAACCAAGTGGAACCAGAATTAAGGATTAGTTCACTAGGTAGAAAATGAACGCAGGAGGAGGAGTTAGAGATAGGAAATAATGTAACTTAACGGGGTGCCGGTAGATGACTACTGCCAGAGGCCAGTTGGGTTTGAGGTGTGTGTCTTCGTAGACGAAAGCACCTCGGGTGTCCGAAAGGAATTTCAAATAATAATAAACTTATAATGCAGCAGCTTCTTATCCGTAAACCAGGTCTTCGGAGTTTTAAAGAAATAAAATAACACAGATATTTATTTTTATTTTCAAACATTGGCCGACTTAATGCATTTTATCACAGTTTCGAATTCTAATAATTCAACTTCAGGGCCTAAAAAATTATATGATCATTACATTCAAGATTATTTTTTTATATATTAATAAGCTAACATAGTTGATTTTTTTATAAAAAAAACTTTTTTATAAAATTTTATAAAAAAATCAAATAAGCTTATATAAACTTTTTTTTTTTTATAAAAAACACTCACACTTTTTTCTCATTCACACTCACATTCACACACACATACACACAGTCTTTTCGGCAACTTAGGCCATTTAAGACTTTAAACGATACTCGTATGTTTAATATATCTATTGGGGGTCCAGGCATTCTTATTTAAGCCATAAAATCATCGTACTGCCTGGGGTCCGAACCCGCGACTTGGTATACGAGGTTACCATGCTAACCCCTACACCAAGCCCTGAGGGCAAATATACGTATATATTAACTTGTTAATATATAACGATAATATAATTTTTTAGGACCTGAAGATGAATTATTAGAATTCGAAACTGTGTTAAAATGCATTCAGTCAGCCAATGTTTGAAATAATAAAAATAAAATAAATATCTGTGTTTTTTATTTCATTAAAACATCTGGTTTACGGATAAGAAGCTGTTGCATTATTAATTTATAACTTATATAAAATTTCGATGAGAATCATCATCTCTAATAAATATTAATTAATTCCAATAGTCGAAAAGTTAGGCACCGGATAGGTAAAAATAATAAAAAAAAATTAATTATATACCTATCATGGTTAAATTATAGATTGAATTTACAAGTTTTTCGTATCTTCTGGACTTTGAAGATCCGCCTAATGGGGGATTTTCTCATACCGGAACAACTAATTAGTTTGATAAAATACGAGTGGAAAGCGAAAAAAAATGCCTTGGGAAATTTGATGAAAAGAATTTGGCAAGTTTGGTTTAAGAAAAAGGGGTGAGAAAACTACTACAAAAATCCGCCTAGCGATCCTATTGGCCATTTGGGGTGAATTTCTGCGTTGTGACTCATTTGACTTTACTTATAAAATAAAGACGAAGCTACTTTATAATATTAACGTAATTTTCAAAAAATGGTTGAAGTTATTATAAATAGCTTCATTATAACTTTTACTATTAACTACTTAATTGTCTTAAGGTTCTTAAGTCTTTAGGTATTATTATATTATCTATAATTTCAGTTTAAAGCTGAGCTAATTTCTAATATATTTTAGTTCTAATAGGATTTGCCTTTCCAGGACCTGTATAATTAGTTAGAGTGGTGTTTACAGAGGGTGGAAAATATTTTTACTGAAGGAAAATATTATATAGCTAATAGATAAGTTGAGGTGCGCGTCTCAAGGTGCTGATTTTGAGAGGTTCCAGTTGCCACAATTTTGAAGCTATCGACCTCAAATTTTTTTTAATTAAAGCTATTTAAAATATCTACAACTTATAGAAGCCCTTTTTATGATTTTCAAAATTTATTTTTTTTTTTAGATTAATCACATTAAATAAAAGATAATTTTAAAAAATTCGGACTATACCTTACAGATAATTAAATTAGTAATCATTGTGTTAAAGAATAATTAATTTTTTGCCTTTAATTAATTTGCTGGAACCTTTCAAATGAAATGGAATAAAACGTTTGTTTCCCTATGGGAAGAACTAACGCCATCTCTTGGCGCCTAGAGTAACTCGATAGTGAATCGTCTTCTAACGGCTTTTCAAGACGCGCACTTTAATAAATAAATGTTTTTAGTGTGTATTTCATGAGGCCTTATAACACTTTAGTTAGAGACTTGAGATGGTTCTTAATCATTGGCGTAGCTAAGGTTTGACCCGCCCTATGCCACTCATGGAATTGTCCCCAAAATTTTTTAAATTGTCATCAAACTCCCCTTATCTACGGACCATACATAATATCATGATGATTTAGCTCGCAAGTCAAGTAACAATCATGGCTTATTCCATTAAAAATAAACTCTTATTACATTTTGCTATTTGTTATTTGGTTAAAAATTAGCATTTTAAATAATTAACCCCCACTCCTGATCCAGTTTACACAAAAATTAGCGTTATTGTCACTAAATGGTATTTAGGCTATAATAAATCTGGAGATTATTCGATTGGAAAGAATTAATTTATATATAATTATAATTTATTTCCACTCAAAAATATACATTACCGATACTTGTCCACTATTCAGTTTCCCCACGGCCCTTCATCACAGCAAAAAGCCAGAAAGATGACAGGGCCAGTGAGAAGAAAGAGATCACAGAAAATCGTACAAATCAGTAAACAAATCAAAAGTTCAAAAAATACAATAAATAGCAAAATAGTAAAAATGTACCTGGTATACATAACAAAATATAAAATATTACAAGTAAACAATATTGGATAATAATTTTTATTTCTTCACAGCCTTATAAGGCTGGTTGTAACTGAAAAATAATTTATGAAAATTGGGAAGGAAAAATCAAAAAGTCAAAAAAAAAAAAAATGAACACATACTCCACTGAAGAAGGAGTGCCGATAGGTCTCCAAAATATTTGGAATTATTGCCTTGCTAACTAATAAAAAATTAGGAGAATTTTTAACTATAGACCACATTTTTGTATTAAATATTTATTAAAAATATATAAATACTGTACAACGTTTCAACTGCTTATTCTGCAGCCGTTATCAAGCACTGTGCACTTGCTCCGACTCAAGTGAACTGAATAAAAAATTGCTGAAGATATAGCGTTTTCTTTCTCAAGTAGTACTTTTCAGTTCTCATTTGTGTCTCTTAAAATTGTATCTGATTTTATTTTATTTATTTATTATCTATAGTCTTTTCGGCATCTTAGGCCATATAGATTTTTTTATCGATACTTATATTATTGACGATACAGATAGAGGAAATAAATATTCATCGGACTGCCTGGGATCCGAACTCCCGTCTCGTGGCTTTAAGGCTTTCATTATTGACATTGGAGACAACACCTTTAGCCTTTCGGCCAAGGGACGGGGAATTTTCTTTTTGCTATCAATGAAAACACTGGCGTCGAAATAAAACAATAAAAAAAGACCGAAACCTCTTTAATTTAAAATAAATAAATCAATTAATTAATCATCGGGTTTTAAATTGGAATTTTTCGGAAGAGAACGAGAGAAGTACACCAATTAGGAAATACTCAGAAGACCTCTCTGAGTGTGCAAATAATGACGAAATGACAGTGAAAAGAAATCGTTAGCAAAAACAATTGGACTAAAGTTCAAGGCCTCTCTCAAGACTCTGCCGGAAGTACAGTACTTTATCTTGCAAACTAAATAAACAAATCTTTAATTATTCAGCGAGTTTTACCACCGGATTTTTGTGTGTTTGTTTTTTTAAAAAAAAAAATTTGATAATGTTTAATGGGGGAAAAATTAAATAAACTTCTTCTTGCCTATTCAATATTAGGCTTATCAACAAAAATAGTACATTATTTTATTTCCTGATGGATAAGAAGGCTCACTTTTTGCCACTCTTTCAGATAATGATTTTTGCAATTTATTGGACCGTATAGGCTACATTCGGACACGAAACAAACACCCATCATTGAACAAGATGTTTTGCCATTGAGCGTTTTGCTCAATCGGTGTGCGTTGGCATTGGACAAAATGTTCGGCCATTGTACAAAAAATACCACCGCACACCGATTAGGCAAAAATGTTATTGCCATTGAACATTTTGCCTAATCGGTGCGAAAACGTTTTGTCCAAGAGCGCTTTGATCAATTGGTGTGAGTTCAGCCTAAGTTCTCATATGCTTTAAAAATACCGTACATATTTTATTAAATTTAACAAGATTAGAATTATTATAATTTTATCAATTTTGTAAAATTAACGACAAATCGGGGTCATCAAGATCGGCTTAAATTGAATTATTACAAAAGCCAAGGCATATCTGCGACTTTAATGAACTTTGCTAATGTAAGAGCATGATGAACATTATTACATCACCATTTGGCTCTTTTATCACGATAGAGGAAATAAATTCTAGAGAGTTGAGGATAAAATGGCCTTTAGGCCATTTTATTAAAACTTTATTAACTTTTCTGAATGAAATTTAACTTTGTTCCTTTGACCACTTTATGGATTAGATGGTAACGTGGCGGCGTTCTACTCTTGGGGACTCGTTTTTGCTTATTTATATATCTAAATTAAATACTAAGGACACCCATTTTCTAGAGTATAGGAGGGGGGACTCCCCTTGTTAGCAATAATAAGCAAATCGTTATCTCTCCCCTTCTTGTTTGAATCCGAAAAAACATTTCATTTTTTCTTTTCGTTTGACTTTTTCAAAGGAAAAAGGGTCTTTTGTAAATGTTAATGTTTACGTAAGCAACGGATTAGCCCCTTCCCCTTGTCAGCAAAAATAACCTAATATTACTCATATTTAATGAAACTAATATTGTGCACTCCCTAGGTAGGAAGAAGTACTTCAGTTTTGTCCTATTTTTGGGGACAATACTCCACTGTATTTTGTTGTGCACGATCGGCTTAATCTTACTTACTTCAAAATCTTGATTCACCTCCAGTTTTATATTATATTGGCAATTATTCTTCAGTAAATACATTTTGATCTTCTTTTACCTATATATATAGACCTAGAGAGAGAAAGTATTGGTTTCATGTCAAAAATTCAATGTCAGATTTTGACCCCTGAGTCCAAAAAATCGATTTTCGCAACATGGTCGGTGTGTGTCTGTGAACAAAATATCTCAAGAACGAAAAGAGCTAGGAGGTTGAAATTTTATTTTCAAGTTAGGCACCCCCCTGGCACGGGGCCCGAAGCTTTTGAACAAAATCGGCCAAAGAGTACTAGTACTTTACTAATGTACTTTTTCGATTTTCTCAAAATTCCCTCCAACGATTTTGATTAAAATACAAAAATCAATTATGTTACCTCTGTGCCACAGTTCATTAGTAATAAATAAGAACAAATAAAATTGATATTTATATTATTCAGTCAAGAAATTTAGCCATTAAGCTTAATTTGAAAAAAAAAAAAAAAAAAAAAAAAATTTGAAAAATGTATGAAATTCACACATTTCTAATTACAAATTTTATATTTTTGTTAGCGTTATATAAATATTTTTTTTTTTTTTTTTTTTTGCATTACTTTATTAAAATGGAATTTATGCATGATCAGCACGAATAGTTTTCCTATTATTTAATGTGGATTAAATGATAACGCATCTTATTGAGTGCTTCTTAAAACACGATTTCACAATTTTCTCAATGAAGTCAGCTGTTTGAAAAGCTAAAAAAGATTCCATTAATTATTTAAAAAAATTACTTTACTCCTGTAGAAAAGATTGACTGAAAATGTTTCCCCTATTTAGTTTAATTTTGGATTTTTTTTTAATAAAAAAAATTTGGGCTATTATTTATAAACTTTTCACTTTTTACTTTCTCTTAGCCATATATGAAATATATAGAGAGAGAAAGTATTGCGATCATGTCAAAAATTCGATGTCGAGATTTTGATGGATATTCATGTTTTGAGGTCCCCTGAGTCCAAAAAGTGGGTTCCGCAAATTGGTCTGTGTGTGTGTGTGTGTGTGTGTGTGTGCTGTGGTCTGTGTGTCTGTGTGTGTGTACAGATTTTTTGCATGAAGGAATTGAGCTACCGGAGTTGAAATTTTATATTTAACTTAGGTACCTCCCACGACGCTCAAAATAAGCTTTGAACAAAATCGGCCAAAAAGTACTAGTACTTTACTGATGTACTTTTTCAGTTTTTTTCGATTTTCTCAAAATTCCCTCCAAGGATTTTTTTTAAATTCATAAATCAATTATTTTTTAGATGCTCTTTAAAATGTATATTCTCATTTTGCCGTTGAAATCTTCTGAAGACCACTTTACTCTTGTTCTTCATAGGAAAGATAGAAATGGTTGCCATGGTAACGGAATTTAAATTTTTTCTTTTTATTAGATTAAAAATCAATTATTATTTAAATTCCCATTTTTTTTAAATTTATTTGTGTCTTTAATTGTTTCAAAGAAAACATATATGTCTCTCTCACTTGCAAACATTATCTCTCTCTCTCTCTTTTAAATTCCCTTTCCACCTTATCTTCGATAGGAACAATGTTAATTTCCTATGGGATTTTTGTTAATTTCGATTCAAAAGGGGGTCCCCTTTAGAACTTTTTAGGCATTTAAAATTTTTTTTTCCAATTCTTATGAAATTTTGTATTTATTTACGATTCTATATTGTGTATAAAATGTCCAAATATGAGATTAAAATTTTGAAAAATAACCATAGTTTATTTGAAGCAGTCAACATTTAAAATGAAGTTTGAAACTAAGGTGCTATCGGAAACTAAATATATCTCGACACAAAAAATCTGGTGTGACCAGCACAGTTCACAACTTTCGATTACCGAAGGGTAAGAGAAAGTTGTGTGCTGTGCGCCAGTCACACCAGATTTTTTTTTTTTAATTTCCCTCCTTTTTACCATAGTCAAATTTTAGTCTGGTAAAATCTAATATGTACAATTTTTATATTTTTACATAACATAGAATCATAGCATAATAAATTCTCATGGACCCCCTTTGGACTAGCCTTGAACTCGCAGGGATCAGCTGATTAGAGATTGTCAAATTCTTATCCGATTCATTATTTTCACTTCTTTAATCAATTTTTAAGTACCATATTATATATACAGTATATATTGCTTAGTATTAGATATATTTTAGAGAACTAGAGACAAAAAGTAATTGTTCAAGTGTTAAATATTTTTATATTGTACTTCGCTTTATATTTTTTTTATCCTTTTCGGTTACTATGGCCATTTAGGGGTGTGACTTTATTATATAAATTTTTACAATACATTATACCGATTGCTACCTGCGGACATTCCACACGCTGATTACTTACCAATCTCGAGCTTTCTCAGCCCTTGGCATTGCTTAACTGCAACGATTGTGGCACAGATTAATTATATATTGTTATTAATCTGTGGATTGTGGCGATTGTTGCTATTCTCCGTTGCCCCACCCCCCCGGCTCCGTTTTTTATTTTTTATGTTTCAAAATTCATTATAAAAATAATTATCTGAAATATGTTCTGTTTGAATATAATTCATCGATCTCCACCCTTTAATTTAAATAAGTTGGAACCTATTTTGAATTGGATACCAATCAAATGAAATAAATAGGGACGAGGTCTAAATTGCCTCAAATGCCAAAAAAGACCTTTAAATTTTATTATTACAATATTAAACAAAACTAAAAAAAATATATGCTTTTGGTCCTTTATTTCTATTTGAATAAAAAATAGGTAACGAAGCTGCAAAATTCCCCAATATCCGATTAAGAGCGGAAAAGTTTTGCAACTTCTTTTAAACTCCTTTTTTTTTTTTAATTATCCATTTAAATAAATTTGTATCACCCAAGATCAGAAATAAAATTCTTGACTCTACTCGAATTCAATAATATCTCTCAAAATGAAGATAAACAATAGATTAAATGGTTAATAACCTTTTATAATAAAAAATAAACCGGAAATTTTAAAGATATTAATAGAAAAAAAAAACCGGATGTAATTTTATTGTTTGAAAAGAACACCTTCGATGAAAAAAAAAAATTGTGTAAAGGTAAAAATACTCGCTAATTGAGAATCTGTGTGGAAACAACAAATCATTCACAGATAAATAACTGGGTTAATTAGGTAGCCATCAGTTAAGAGCCACTCTACTCCATAGAGCTCGTCATTGAGATGGAATAATTAACAAGCTAGTTAAGCTCTTAGTTTCCATCACTGAGGATTAAATATAACGAGGCTTTTGTAATTGACTTGCACTCTTCGTTATGGATTATTATTATAGTGATTGAAATTTTTTTTTTTTAATCCGTATTTCATCAAGTCTGGTTAAAGGGGGGAGTAGGAGCGACCGGCTAAATGTGTAGGCTACTTTACACTAGACTATTATAAGGAATTTTTTTTTTTAATGAATTAATTTGATAAGGAATTATTGGGACAGAAAGTTGTACTTTTTTTAATCACTTATTAAAAAAATATGGAAATTAATTTTTTTAAATCAACCATAAATACAAAAAAACTGTTGCAATAATTTTAATTTTTTTTAATTTAAAAATTGATTTATTATTATTAATCACATATTAATTAAGTTAATTAATTTAAAGTAAGCTTAGATGATTTATTAAAAAATTAACTGTCAAATAGTTCAGCACTCTTACAAAAGATGGCAGGCTAGTCTAAGAGCCGGTATTTTCAGTTCTCTGTTAGCCTATATCTAGCCTATTTTTATATACTAGCCGCGTCGCCCGCCTTCGGCGGGCTTCGCGCCTAGCCGGGGGGCTTCGCCCCTCTGGACCCCCTCCAGCTGGCTCGGGCCCGCCTGCGGCGGACCCTCGCCTTTTCTTATTTATGAGAACCGGTGGAGCCCGCCTTAGCATCTAGACAGGGAGGCTTCGCCCCCCTGGACCTCCCTCCAGCTGGCTCGGGCCCGCCTGCGGCGGACCCTCGCCTTTTCTTAATTATAAGAACCTGTGGAGCCCGCCTTGGCATCTAGACATGGGGGCTTCGCCCCCTGGACCCCCCATCATCTGGCTCGGGCCGCCTGCGGCGGACCCTCGCCTTTTCTTCTTAATTATGAAAAGAAAATTATTATTACTACTATTCCAAACCAGTGCCTGCTTGAGGATTTGTTTACATTCATGGAATACACAAATGAAAAGAATAGGCCTACTTAAATATTTCTCTATACATTTCCTATGGGAGAAATCGTAACTTTAAGAATTAATAACTCAAAAAGTTATGGGAATTTCGGGATGAAAATAATTTTCCTGTAATCCCCAGAAGGTCCTCTTTATGAATATAAAATTTCATTTCAAAATTCCAACGGGAAGTTACCTAAATAGAGCGTGAAGGGAAGAGGACAGACGGACAGACGGACAGACAGACAGACAGACAGACGGACATTAGTGAATTATATATATATTTTTTTATGCTTTTATAAATGGTACATAATATATTTAAAAAAAAAACATTCACACTTTTTTTCTCATTCACACTCACACTCACACACACATTCACACTGTCTTTTCGGCAGCTCAGGCCATATAAGACATTTACGATAACCGTTATTTATGAATTTATATATATTAGGGTCCAGGCATTTTTATTTAAGCCATCTGGTATCCAGATAGCTTAAATAAAACCATCGGACTGCCTGGGGTCCGAACCCGCGACGTTTGGTATATGAGGTTAGCACGCTAACCTCTACACCACGCCCCGTGGGCGTACATAATATATAATAACATTTATAAAGTATTCATTGTTAAAAGATCAATTAAAATAAACCAAATGCATTAGATTATTAGCTACCAGCCTACGAGCTTGGTCTAGTTGGTAGCGTGCCTACCTTCTATACCGGGTTCGGACCCCAGGCAGTTCGATGATTTTATTTAAGCCATTTAGATACCAAATGGCATAAATAAAAATGCCTGGACCCAAAATATATATAATAAATAATAACGGTTATCGTCAAAGTCTTAAATGGCCTAAGTTGCCGAAAAGACTGTGAATGTGTGTGTGAGTGTGATTGTGTATGAGAAAAGTGTAAGAGTTAAAAAAAAAAAATTATTAACTACCATTCTGACATCTCTTGGCAAATTTTTGTAATAGGGGTTTTTCTGATTTACTTTTTAAGACATATAACGCCATCTTATCGGCAAAAGCATGCGTAACATCTTCGCTTCTACTCTCCCTTAAAGCAGATTACTAGAAAAATTTTCATATGGAAAAAGTATTAATTACAAACACTTGTTAAAATTTTACACTTCTCTCTTGTCAAATGGTGAAATTAATTAAATTATTACCAAAATAGAGATCTCCTGTTTTTACATTTAAAAATACATTTTCTAAATCATCGTCAATAAACATCGTGAATTAAATCAATTTGAAAGAAATAAAATCGATCTGGCTATTTCAATGAATATCGAAACAGTTCAACTTGTGAAATATTTTATTTTTCTGACCTTTTTTTTAATACATCGTATATCAAAGGCACCTCCTCTGGGAGAGAAAAATGTAAATAATAAATATATATAATAGATAAATCATCTCTCAAGATAAATATAAATGTCTGTGTTCAAATCTTACTTGGTAATTAATTTCGTACTTTTCAGTAAATAATTTTATCTCTTTTCTTATCTATTTTCAACTAATACAAATAATTATTTTACTTGAAAATAAATTCAGGTAAGAGAAAGAAAGCGGAGGCCTGTCTGACTGTTACTGTTTTTCGAAATTATGTATTGCACTCTTATAGCGTACATTATGGGAAAAATACTCTACTCCTCTATCCCCCAAGAATTTTTCCATTGGAAAAAATTGCGTTGTAACTATAGTTATAAAAAAAATCTGGTGTGACTAGTCGCATCAAATTTTTTGTGTTAAGATATATTTAGTTTCCGGCAGTAGGATACATTTGAATTCAAGATGTAAAATTTATAAACAGAAAAATATTTATATTTTGTATTATTATTTTTTAGATGCTCTTTGAAATGTATATTCTCATTTTGCCATTGAAATCTTCTGAAAACCACTTTACTCTTGTATATCATAGAAAGATAGGAGAAATGGTTGCAAATGGTAACAAAATATAAATATGTTCTCATACTTATAAATTTTACATCTTGAAATTCGAATGTACCGTACTGTCGGAAACTAAATATATGTCGGCACAAAAAATCTGGTGTGACAAACACCAAGAGAAAGTTGTGTGATGTGCGACCAGTCACACCAGATTTTTTATAAATAGCTATCTATATATTTCTATGAGAATCAAAAGAAAAAAAATGTAATTTAAATTAAAAATTTTTATTAATTTTCATTTGGGAGATTTAATTTTCTTTTTTGGAGTGTGAAGATTTAATTAATTTAATATTATAATTAATTGACTTTGATTTTCATAAGAGGAGATAGAATCGAATACTTTCCAATGAGAAAATTCTGAATTTTCAAAAAGTTTTTGACCCTCCCCATATTTTATCCTGGTCTCAATAACGTTCTCTATAAGAGTAAAAAATTTTATTTCGAAATTTCAAAGTGAAGTTAATCATTTTTATAAGAGTTCTCATTTTACCTGTAAATTCTCATTAATATACATTTTCTGCAATGTCTTGATTTATGGTCCTATAGCCCCTACCAGGGGCTATAGGATCATTTGTGTTATAGAAATTCTCAATTAATACCTTTTTTCGAGTTACATTTGGATTATAATTATCAATATCTTTTCCTGGCTCACTTGCAAGACCGAGCTCCGGCTCGGTCACCCCGGAACTTTTAATAAAAAGCTATCTCTACAAATAATACTACTGAATTGATAATTTGGTGATTTGATGATTTGCATAGGCTGTATGAAACAGGTGTAGTCACACATTTTTCAATAGATGAAACTTATAAAATTGAAACAAAGTCAATTTTTGGGATTCAAATAAAAATTAGTTTTCAGAAAATATATATTTTTTTTTTGTCTTTTCAGCATCTTAGGTTTTCTTCTGAGGTCAAATCTACCGCAAGGAAATTAGATTTCCTATTCAAAACGAAGCGTTACTTTTCCTCCCAACAACTCCTAACCCTCTATAAAGCCCAAATTCGGCCGTGTCTTGAATATGGCTCCCAACTTTGGCGAGGGGCGTCGAAAGACGCTCTCTCCTCCTTGGACGCCATACAGAGGCGTGCAATTAGACTGATAGGTGATTCTACCCTTACTGCATCCCTACAGTCACTAGATCATAGAAGAAGCGTATCTTTACTCCCTCTCTTCTATAGGTATTATTACCACGGTCAATGCTCTGCCGAATTAAAATCAATTATCCCACCCAATGCAAGTCCCAGCATCCCTATGCTGTTCAGATCACGACTAACAGAACTAGTCAATTCCAAACATTGTCCCGTGATTGAAACAAGCTCCCTGCGTCTATCTTCCCCAAAACCTACAATCTTCAGACTTTCAAGTCTAATCTCAACAGGCATCTTCTCAGTTCCCGCAGTTGAGTTCCCCTTTTATGCTTCTACTTTCGTTTTTATTTTCTTCCTGGCTGCATATGACCACTGGTCATTATAGGTCTTCGGATCTCTTGCACCCATTCTAACTCAAAGATGCATTGTTAGTTTTGTCAAAAAATTTTTCGCAATGTCAGTTGTCTTATAATTTTTTTATCTTCTCCTATTTTACTGTGATATAAAATCAACCATTTAGGGATTGTTTTCTTCTTTAAAGACCAGGCTCAAGCTTTCTTATACGGTCTTCTATTCTCTGGAGATTGACGAGTTTTAATTAGATAAAAGTGAGAAATTGTCTTACACAAAAGGGTTATCTCGTCAAGAAAATAAATACCCTAAAACAGGACCATGGCCAGAAAATTTCTTTGGGTGAGGAGGATCCAAGAGATAATCCTCTCTCCTCAATGAATATTTCAATGAATAATAATATCTAACAGTATTTAAAATTTTAATACCATCCCAAACTGCACAAAATATTGCAGCAGAAATATTGCGAATCTTGTTCAATATTGACAATATTGCATGATGCAATATTGCAAATCTTGGCAACATTGCTGCAATATTCCTATGTTCGCCTTTTTGCAACATTGCAGAAATATTGCGGCAGTATTGCTGCAATGATGCTGTTTGAGCTTTTTTTTTTTTTTTAAACATTCACACTTTTTTCTCATTCACACTCACACTCACACACACATTCACACTGTCTTTTCGGCAGCTCAGGCCATATAAGACATTTACGATAACCGTTATTTATGAATTTATATATATTAGGGTCCAGGCATTTTTATTTAAGCCATCTGGTATCCCCCCGCGACGTTTGGTATATGAGGTTAGCACGCTAACCTCTACACCACGCTGTTTGAGCTGCAATATTGCATCAATGTTGCTGCAACATTGTCAATATTGAGCAAGATTCGCAATATTTCTGCAATATTTTGTGCTGTGTGGGATGTTTCTCGCTATATATTAATATTTCTCTTTATTTAAAATTTTTCAGAATTTCGGAAAGGTGAGGGGGGGGGGGCTTTGGACCCCTGGCTACGAGCCTGCCGTAAAATTCTCTTTCAGCTTTCATTGGTTAATTTTTTTTTCAAAATGACCAATCACTTAGCAATTCCCATAGTAATAAAATATCCCAGGTGGTATATTTTACAAACAAGGAAAGCAATAAGTAGAATCCCCAGGGAATGAAATAGAAAAGAGCCCTGACCTTCTTATTATTAATAAACTAATAGTACTACTCTTCAGTATATCGATAGATTTTGTGATCTTAAAAAAATTTTTGTAATATTTCTATTTATGTAAATAAAAGAGTGTAGGAAATCTAAATTGGCGACATTACAGGGAAAGCAATGAAGTTGGTTTATTTTTTTTGAAATTTTATGTCCAACGTTTTTGAATGCCTGGCCTAACAATAAGAAAGGATAACAGCCTCCAAGATCATTGACAACAACCAATGCCGTAACCAGCTTTTTTAGGGCCCTGTGCAAAAAATTTTTTAGGGCCCCTATATTTTTTGGAAAAAAAGTAAAACTATTAAAAAAAACTCGCAAAATTTTATCTATTTACCACCTATTTTCAATTCTATGATTTTATGCAGTGGCGTAACGTACATCCCCGCAAACTCCCGATGCGGGTTGGGGGGGGGGCGGTCAAGTGTATCAGAAAAATTTAAAATATTTCTTTTTCCGATATCAGAGATCATGAAAAAGTTAAGTTTTTTTTTTATTATAAATTTAAAATCTATAAAAAAAATTAAATATTTTTAAATAATTTTTCTTTTATTTGATGAATTATTTAAAACTATATATTAAATAAAAGATTTATGTTAAATATTATATACAATGTATAATTTCAGGGTTATTTTAAATAAAATTAAATATATATTTTATTTTAAAATCTCGAATAAAATTTTTGTAAAACATATTTGTAAAGAAAATTCAATTAGCAATTTCGTTTTAGGGCCCCCTAGATCTCTGGGCACCTGTTGCAAAAACCAGGATTGTTGTACTGTAAAATCATTAGCCTCTCGGCCGGAATCAAATTAAATCAATAAGCAATCTGCGTCGGACTGAATAGTCCAGGGAAAAATAAAATAAGGACGGAAAAATGTTAAGGACCAAAGAAAAAGAAGAAAAATATAGGCGCCTTTCGACGCAATAAATAATTTATTTTAGGAATAACTTAAAATAATGAAATAAAAAAAACAACGAATAAAAAAAAATTCAATAAGTTTAAGTGATATAATAATTTCTTTAATATCCCAGGTGAAGGAGGGCGGAGGGAAGGGGCAATATATCTTTAGTGATGAATTTTATGTTAATGGATTTATGGATTATTTAAACAAAGAAAGGAACCACATCAACAAAATAAAAAAAAAATCATTTAGCAATGGCTAACATGTTACTAGTCGTTATAATTGCGTTATTTTTTTTAAATACAACAAAATCGCATTTAATAATAAAAAGTGAGAATCCGTTAGATTTTGATATTCTTATAAATTTTTGTTTAAAACATTTCGATCCAATTCATCCAATAATTTTATATTTAGCCGAAGAATACGCCTATTTTGATTCTCTAGCCCGGATTCTGAATTATGAAATGAATTCAACAATCATCAGATTCCTTTTTGGTCCTGAGACTGTGAATTTGAAAACAATCGTGCCGGGACATAACGCTTTAATTATCGGTATGAATTATCAATTTAATTTCACACGATATTTCCGACCGCACGATAATATCATCTTTTATCAAGATTTACGTCACCTGGATCGAGCATCAGCATGTCGAGTGAATCAAACATTTTTAGATTATTTTCAACAGAGTGATTTCTGGTTCATATACCGTTCGATTTTTCTTATTCAATTTCACCCTGATGCATGCAAGATGCCGTATCAATTGATGATTCATGAACCATGGTCTGAGAAATTCAAAAAATGGAATAAATTAATGGAGCATGTCTATTTTAGAATACCACCGAATCTCCACCAATCAGAATTGGCATTTACATCAATCATCTCAAAAAATAAATCCAGTATCTCTGGGAAAAATTTAGCGATCAAAAATTATCTTATAAACAAGTGGAATGCGAAGGATACCGATGATTTCTATAACGCTAAAATGCATATTCTACTAGCGAATGAGCCGTTTGTGGGTCAAACCTTTGGCGAATCTTATTATCTAATGACGGTGTGTTTTATCGTTCATAAAGGTGCTGAAATTCCACCTTTATATATCCTCCCGAAATGTTTACATTGGACAATCTGGATTGCTATTTTAACAACCCTGTTCCTTTCTACAATCATTTGGTTTGTGGTCGTTGTTAAAATGTTAGGACGCAGATCTTTGAAAAAGATGTTAACAACAATAGAAATTATTTCGCTTTTGTATTGTTCAATTCCAACAAAATGGATTATAAAAATCAAACAGAATTCTTTAAGAATCCTCGCCGCAAGTTTAATGTTAATATCAATTGTAATCACGTCAACAATGCAGACCAATCTCTATACTCTATTGCGTTATCCGGAGATGTATAAAGGGATTGAGACATTAAAAGAAATTAAAGACGCCAATTTGACGATATTTTGTAAATTTGCCATGTCTTGTTCGTTGATTTTCGGCGAATATGCAGATAAAGAAGAGCCATTAATGGCCCAATTAGGTGAGCAATGGGATTACCCACCAAAGAATGAATATTCAAATATGGAAGAACTAGAGAGATGGTTGTATCCAAGGGTCTCGCTAAATAATGTCTATCAAGATAAAAAAGCGGCAATCATGGTACCATGTCTGATGGCCGATAATTTGATCCATTCGATACCGAAATATTTCTCACATCTTCGATTTGTTAACGAGATTGTTGGCGCTTATCCATTATTTTTTGGTAGTTTCAATGAGAATGGAATGATTTTTAAGAGGACATTTAAGAAAATTTTAATTGATTTCTATTCAAATGGCATTGCCCAATGGCTAGATGAAATGGAGGAATATAAGAAAATTTTAGAAATTTTAATAAAAGAGAATTCAACATCTTGTAAGATTACTAAAAGTTTGAATTTATCAAGTTTATCTGGATCTTTTTCGGTGTTATTAGTTGGTTACATTTTATCAATTGTAATATTTGTTTTTGAACTTATTTCATTTAGATTTTATATATTAACAGCCTAATTCATAAAAGAGTATTTGAAAAGCTTTTTAACTAATCAATTGTTAAACGATAATATGTATTTAAGCAAACTTTTTATTCATAAACACATTTAAACTGTAGATTAACTAATATGAAATTTAAGAATATTAAGTTTGGCAACATGGCAAAAACCTACGTCATTTTGCAAAATTTGTTGCATTAAGCTGACATCTGGCGGAGATTGAGAAATATATTTACATGTCAAACTAATTTGTTTTGACCGTTTTTAATAAGATCCTTATAGAATTAATACAAATAATTGGACAAATCAACATTATTGTCATTTAAATGAATATGGAAAAATAAGAAAAATTTAATATTATGAAAAATAAGAAAAAGAAGCCAAAATTTGACTGAGTAAGAAAAGAAAAATATTTTTGCCATAGCCACTGCTTAGGGTTTATTTTAATAAAAAAAAATTTATTTCAGCAATTACTTTTGTCTTTAAATTAAAACAAAATAAAAAACAGATTTGAACGCGAGTAAAGAAAAACAGACAAAATGAAAATAAATATAAATGTCAGAGGTTAGTTTTTTTCAAAATATTACTTTTTCAATAAATCATTTAATTCCATTTGGACTAGATACTAATAAGCACACCCTTTTTTTCAGTTTCAATGCATTCTCCAAAGGAATTGAAAGGAATTTAAATCAATTAAAAGCCATAAAAATAAGCTAAATAAAAATACATTTGTATAATAATTACTTAAGTTTGATTTAATGAAAATTAAATATGTTTAAATATCAAATATCAATCAATCAATTAAATATGTTTGAATTTCTATCAAATATTGAAACTCAAATGTATTGTAACTAATAATAGTAACAGATTTTAAGATCTTAAAGGATTTTTTCTTTTTTAAATAATCTTCTCCCAGGCATAATCCTTTTATCTATTTGATAGGCCATATTCAGGGCCGCAGACAGGGGGGGGGGCAGGGGGGCTATATCCCCGGGGCCCGGGCCCTTTGCGCTCCAACCTTAAAATTCTAATAAAAAATAATTTTGATAGTTAAAATTTCAATTAAAAAAAATCATTTTCTTGAATTTTTTTTCCTGAAGGGGCCCGGGCCCTTTGAGCTCAAAAACTTGCCTTTTTTCCTGAGAATGCCCGGGCCCTTTAAGCTCAAATCTCAAAATTTCAATAAAGAAAATCATTTTTTGCACATTTTTTTCCTGTGGGGCCCGGGCACCGGGCCCTTTAAGCTCTAAGCAAGTAATATTTTTCACGTCTCAGGATAGCTAAAAACGCAGATTTCAGTGTCTAATTTTCAAAAAATTTTCCATACCCCACCCCGGAAGTCGTCTGTCCGGGTTTGGCCTCAATAAATTATGGTAACCCTATGTTTAGAAAATTTTGAAAAATTTTTAAATAACTTTTTTATTTAAATAAATATTGTAAGCTAAGCTTATGTATAACTGTTTTAAAAATTGTGTAAAAAATTTTTGGCATGAAGGCCACAATAGCCTTTTACATACCTAAAAAATCTTAATGGGTGAGGGGGGGGGCGTATTATTAAGTAGCCCCGGGGCCCGTCAAGTCTGTCTGCGGCCCTGGCCATATTCATAATATTGCATATTGTATTTATCGTTTCAATAGTTTGCATTATTCTGAAAATATTAATTCATCAAGATTAATAATTTGTTCATGAAAAAACATATAATGCATTTGAATTTTTACTTACGTTTATTTTTATTAAAAGCCTATGATATTATAGGCTATTTCAAATGTCAAGTTGTTGTGATCGAAAATTTTGAGGTTACAAAATGTTTATTAGTGAGCTTAAACAAGGGGTCTCGCCTGTCTAGTTAAAATAGGAATTTAAACAAGTATTTAGGCCTAAAATATGTTTATGAATTAAGATTTTGCTAAAATGCTTTTCAAATTCTCTTTAAACATTGTTTAAGGTTTTATGAATTAGGCGGATATTGTGTAATATAAATAAACAAGATGATTATGGCGCGACGAAGCCGCGCCATAATCAACAGCCCTGGCGGGCGGCGTCTCATACGCGTTTAGTAGTTAAAAATTTTGAATTTGCCTCTCCAACTCCGCCCTCTCTGAATTTCGCCAATCAGCGCTATCCCTGAGGCCTGATTGGTTGTTTCCACATATCGGACACCGGTTTATGCGCTTTATATATAAGTATGATGATTACACGATTTTATTGATATAAAGGAGGTAGGCCCTAGCCTAGTTTCAAAACTTGTAACCTTTTTAAATAGATGAAGAGTAGATCACAAATTGTTAGAATATTGCAAAGGAATAGAGGTCTGATGTGAAAGGTCTTAAATTAAATAAAAAAAAAAAAAAATATTATATATAACTTGACACAAAAAATCTGGTGTGACAAGCACACAACACCCCTTTCAATTAGCGAATGTAAGAGAAAGTTTATGTTGCCCACTCACACCTGATTTTTTTAACACACACTTTTTTCTCATTCACACAGTCTTTTCGGCAACTTAGGCCATTTAAGACTTTTACGATATCCATTATAGAGATTAATATACATATTAGAGGTCCAGGCATTCTTATTTAAGCCATTTGGTATCCCACACCAGATTTTTACGCTTTGGCTTTAAATTTTTGTTTACAGAATAGCTATTTGAATAATGTAACATTATTATCAATAACACGAGGGCAACAAAAAGGAACTTTTTTTTTGTTATTGAACTGAGTATTTGAAGCTATTTCTGGGTATTTGGGTAGCGCTGATTCCAAAAATGCCATCACGTCTAGATTTTAGAGCTATAGAGAAAATTAAATTTCAATAGTTAATGTGCTCTAAAGCGGCTCTTACTTTTGAATTACCTGGATGTTTTTAAGGCCAGTACCCCTTAAAAATATGCAGATAGATGAATTACATATAAATATTAAGTTTCAGTCCAATCGGAGGCCATTTAGAGGTGCGCAACACGGCTAAAATTTTAGAAAAATTAAGTTTTTTTTTTTTTTACTTTTGATACCCATAATACAATTTTTTCCATCCCTGAATGCAAAAAAACATATTTTTACTATATTCTATAGTTTCTTTCCAAAAATCATCAATTCCTGAAAATCTATTAGTAGTATTAGTATTACTAGTTATAAACAAAATAGTTGAATATATCTAAATAGTTAAAAGTTTATTCCCTATTCTTTATTGTCCGAGAGACCAAAGCGCCTAAAAGATAGACAGCCAACTGTTTTTTTCACTAGCCTGATATCTGTTTTGTTTATAATTTAGCTAATAATTAATAGATTTTCACGAATTAATTATTTTTGGAAAGATAATTAACTATAGAATATCGTAAAAATATGTTTTTGCATTCAGGAATGGAAAAAATTGTATTAGGGGTGTCCAAAGTTGAAAAAATGAAACAAATTCTTTTTTTCTAAACTTTTGGCCGTGTTTTGCACCACTAAATCACCTCCGTCCGATTGGAGTGAAACTATGTAATTTTTCTATCCGCATATTTTTAAGGGGTACGCATCAAAGGAGCTTCAATCCTTAGAACCGCACCAGATCCTTAGCTTTCTGGAGGTCTTCGGCCTGGAAAGAATACTCTGAACGGGGATTTACACCTTAGGAGGATGAAAGAAAGGGGAGCACAATAGATTCAGGAGATCGCAGTGCAAGATACACCCCATCGAAGAAAACAATCAATCAATCAAGGGGTAACGCCTTAGAAAATCGAGAATTCAAAATAAGAGCCGATTTAGAGCACGTTTTCTACGTGATGGGGTAAAACTGATGGCATATTTGAAATCAGCGCTACCCAAATACCCAGGAATAGCTTCAGAATCACTGTTCCCCTGTGTTATATAGGCAATGCCTCCTGTAGCGGAGCAGATAAAGAAGTTGACAAATGTTAATATTGATAGTCTTAAAAAGGTGCGAGTTCGGATCCCAATCACTCCGATGAATATTTATTTATATCATTTGGGCATCAAATGATAAATACATGTTAATTTTAACTTCCCAGCACTGAAGAAATAGATATGTGTAAATAAACAGATCAGGCCAGTCCAATGGTAGAGAATCGATGAAATATTTTATTTTATTTTTTTTTTTATTTAACGTCTTTTTCGACATCTATGGCCTTTCAGACCCCGTCTCTATTTATTAAATTGAGCCAACAATTTTAGAAGTAAGGGAGAAAAAGGAGCTAGTATGCTCCAATGGTTAAATAATAATTGATTTTTTCATTAATCTTTTAATCATTTAAAATAAATACAGTATATTCCTAAAAAAAACTTTTTCATCAACTTTCTCCTTCTTTATGGGCATAGGTGAGGGGGTGGTGGCCTACCCCCGTATTCCACGCCGCGGGGTTGGGCCCCCGCCGCTCCCAGGTTTTTTTTTTTCCCCATTGGGATCCCAATTGTTTAAAAAAAAATGCCTGGACCCCTATATTTTTATTTTTATATAATTTATTATCTTCTAAAGTCTTTAATGGATGGGGTGGCGGGAAGGAAGGGGTGGGGGGGTGTGTGGTGTGAGGTGAGTGTGAAAAAAAAAAGAATGTGTGTTTTTATTTTTAAAAAAAAAAAAAAAAAAACTTTCTCTCATTGATAAAAACTCTAAATAGAATTTAAATGATGAAAATAAACAAATGAATTTCAAAAGTTAAAACAATATTAAATTCCTAACTAGAAATAATGTTTAATCTATCCTAAATAGTTTGTTTTTACTGATTAGATTTGACATAATTATACAATATAATGCTGTATTATTGTATATATAATAAATATACACATAATTCGAATAAACTCTATTTGAATTTGTTTTTGTTTGTTTCAGATTGTGATTGTGCGCGGCCAGTCAATTTACCTACATATATTCTAAATAAATTCACAATAAATTTTAGAGATAACGAACTAGTAGCAATAAGAATACAACGGGATTCATTTTTTACAAAAAAATCCAATCATTAAGCGAAAATACTTTATGATTTACGTTTACATAAATTGATAAATACGGGGCGAGTAAAGTTAAAGCCATTGCGCCCAAAGAAGAAGAAATTGACGCTGGGTGACGAAGACAGCGAGGCCGGCCGCGCAGGAAGCTTCGTCGTGGCGAGCCAGCAGCTAGAGTTGAGCGACGCCCTGGCCTCCGGCGAAGAGGTAAGTCTTACTTCTCATTCATTTATTTTTTACTTGGATTCATGTCAAAAAATTTGAGATTTTGAAATATAATACATGTTTTGAGGTCCACTGGGTCCAAAAAGTTGGTTTTCACATGGTCTGTATCTCTATGTGTTAACGTATGAAGGAAATGAGCTATGAGATTTAAATTGTATATTTAATTTAGGTACCCTCCCAGTCAGGTAAAATAAGCTTTTGAACAAAATCAGCCGAAAAGTACTAGTAGTTTACTGAAGTAGGGAGACCGGGGCAGGTTGGCCCACGGGGCAGGTCGGCCCAGTCGCGATATTTCGCAGATTAATTGGACTATTGTGATGCGGATCAGAATGAAGGTTAATAGCACTGCCATACACCTTCCCGCCAAAAACAACTATAGCGATCGGAGTAAATTCGCATGAGCTAGGATCATTTATTCGTTTTTTGCACCTTGGAGTAAATTTTTCATTAGTTGAATAAAATTGTTTTATCTACTTTTGGTTACTTCGAGGATAAAAAGTGAGCACTATGTTTAAAGGTTAGAGTATGAGGATTATTTCTCCATGGCATATTAATTAAAAAAAACATCAACGGGATTTGTGCGGGATAAAAATTGTTTCAAATATGAGGATGGAAGCGAGAGTTGGCCCAAAAATGACGGGGCAGGTTGGCCCACTCGATTTTTTGCCATTGTATGGAAAATCGTTAAATCCTGTTTTATCTTTTCAATTTAGTAATAGTGATTGATGTAAAAGTAACAAAATAAAAATTATTATAAATATCGATGTTATACTGGCCGTCATTGAGAGTTTATTGGAGGAAATTTTGCATGTAATGAGAACGTCTGTTTGTTTTTGGGAAATTGTTATCAGAAATATGAATATGTTCTTATTGTTTTCTAAAACGTTCTAGTTCTTTGAATATCTGTGGTTCGGGAAGATATATGAAGTGTTTCCGCTTTTTTTTTTTTTTTTTTTAAACATTCACACTTTTTCCCATTCACACAGTCTTTTCGGTAACTCAGGCCATATAAGACATTACGATAACCGTTGTATTAATAATTATATATTTTGGGGGTTCAGGCATTCTTATTTAAGCCATTTGGTATCCAAATGGTTAGCACGATAACCTCTACACTAAGCCCCGAGGGCTAAGAGATTTTTCCAAAGAGCACAAAATGAGCGTTGGGAGGAAAAAGTTGCGACCCTTGTTAAAGGATCCTCTTTTGCCAACTTGCCCAAGCCCAAGTAAGGTGTCTGCAATGCTCTTCATAGCATTCTGACTCTCATCTCCAACCTCTGGACCACGGTTATAACAGTGATTCGTAAATACAAAAGAAAAACTGAAAAAGGAAAAGTTCTTGAAGTCACGATAAACTGTGTGTTAAAATTAGGTTGTTTTAAATTATTTTCTTGCATTTTTATTCATATAAAATAACAAATGCCTTCCGGGCCAACCTGCCCGGTCCGGAGCCAACCTGCCCCGACCACGGGGCAGGTTGGCCCACTCGAAATATTTTAGAAATAATTATTTTTTTTAATTTTAACATCAATTTAGGAGACTTTTACGATGACCATTTGGTAGCTTAAGGTTGCACCAACATTTTAAAATGAAAACATAAACGAAAATGATTAAATAAAAAATTTTATAAAAGAAATAAAAATTAGTGGGCCAACCTGCCCCGGTCTCCCCT